>JAGTTH010004346.1:0-26139 GCA_022606485.1 Agraylea sexmaculata | reverse complement strand
TATATATATATATATATATTCACTAGCATCCTTCTATAATATATAAATTCTATGGCTTATTGGGTACATTATTATTCCTGAGGCTGTGTCGTGTATAACATCGTCTTTGATTCTGTTCAAATAGTGTTAAAATTTCATCTATAAAATCTATAAAATTCGGCCAAATTTACGCAAAAATATTAATGAAAATTGTGTTAGTGCATAATGGAATATATATATATATATATATATATATATATATATATATATATATATATATATATATATATATATATATATATATATATATATATATATATATATATATATATATATATATATATATATATATATATATGCATGCATACATAGATATTAGCATGATGTCATTGGGTTGCACAAGCTTCCTTCCTATTGTAGTCAAAGCATAGAGAATGCAAATGCGTACAAACGAAGCACCCCAAGGCAATATCCGCCCCAATTGGAAACCTGCTACATCACTACTTTCTTATTACACTAATATCATTATCTTTTCTTTACTCGAACAAACCTCAACTACACCCCAATACACCCCCGCCTATTTCACCACTAAAACACTATCAGAAGGGCCAAAATATATTATAATATTCATATTTGTGAATATGTTCTTTCACAAATATTCTTTCAATTATAGCGACTTCAATTGTCAGCCCCCTTTACTTTCTCTAATGCATTTCTTTCGATGTATTTTTTTTCTTGAATATTTGGGCTGAAAAATTCAAAAAACTTCATCATAATTTAATGCAATAAAAAAATTATATCTCGATTACTTTTTGTTTTATTACGTTACAAAATAAGGAAGTTATGCTGCCTCACTTTTATATGAAAATTGCCTGACCTGAATCGCTCCAATTTCCTCATTACAATATACAAAACCAAAACAAATTTTAATAATATTGAGGATTTGAAGGTTATGATAGATTTTTATTAATATCCACGTGCCGACGTTTAAGACTATTCATATCAAAATAATTAATATAAAAATACTGATAAATTGACGAAACACTGAGGTGTGTCGCAAAAGACCAGGCCAATTCTGTATTTAATAATTTATACTCTTTTTAATATTGAATTTATTTTCACGTTAGCTTAGACGTGGGATTTATAGTTTTCAATACACAAAGTAAACGACATATTTATTCTTGATATAATATATAATTCAATAGCGGGAATAATACTTGTCCAATTGGGATTTCGGTATATTTAGTTGTATTTATTTGATAAGCTCTCGGGGAGAAGAAATTGGGTCACTTATTCATTGTCGTCGACAGGCAGACACTTTTAATTTGGCGAAGGTTCTGCGATAATTACTTGATTTATGTGCTGACCATTCGAACATATAATGTAGCAATTAGCCAAGGGACCACCATGACCCTGTTACTATTACCACATTTATTACCAACCACCTCACTCTCCTTTCTACTATTATCGAACACCATCTCTAATCGATAAACAACACCAATATTTAAAATAATAACTAATTAAAAAAACATTAATAATTTTACAAGTTTGAACCTCATCATGGATAGAAGGTCCATTACAATATTTAAAAAAATGTATCTGAATATAACTAGCTGAGTCTAGCTATCAATTTTAATGGTTTTATTAGGCAAAAAATTAAATCAATATTAGTAAAACTCGATCGAAAAAAAAATAGGCGTATTATCTGCTTTTGAGTAGTAAAAAGCATGTAATTTTTTAAAATATTGAATAGACATGTTTTAATGCACAATATACAATGGGAAAAATTGCATTAAAAATTGTCTTAAAACAAAGAAACACCCTATTTTATCATTTATTATTTTAAATAACTAACCTCCAATTTAACCAATACGATATTCATATAACAATTGGTAGAAAAATTAATAACATAGTTAATTATTAAAAAATACGGTTAATTAAGTGTACACTAATATAAGTTTCACAATAATAGTCTTTATAACGTTATTTACTACAAAAGCAAGTATTCCTCATATTTTTAAATGAATACATAATATTTTTGGCAGTTATTTTTGTATATTAAATAACACATAAACTATTATAAAAAAGAATAAAGTTAAGTCAACAAAATTATATAATATTTTTTAATAGTCTTTATTACATTATTTAATACAAAAGCAAGTATACATTACTCATATTTGTAAATGGATACATGATATTTTTGGCAATTGTGTATATTAAATAACGCATAAACTATTAAAAAAAAATAAAGGTAAGTTAACACAATAATAAAATATTACCTTTTACATCAAATAAACATGTTATTAAAATTCTCATGTTGGTTATAGATACACCTAAGTCTAACTCATAAGGTGTTTTGTATTATCAAACTATTTATAATTCAAATTTAATAATAAAGTCATTTGCCTGTTTTAAATATTAACGATAGGTCAATTAATACCTGTATTTCATTCGATTATAATTCTTCATCATGCATCACTAAGTAAGGCTTTTTATTTATAAAAAATATTCTTTAATTATTGAATAATCTGCAATTCAGAGAATGAACTTTAACTGAGGTAACATTGTAGGTGTTTTAGAATTCCGCTTAGCAGACAATTCCACGTGCAAATCTTTAGGAAAGTAACTTGAAACACGTGCACGATATTCCTCACATCCTCTTGGCTTCCTTGATTTTCCACTTCCCATCATAAACAAACCCTATTTATACCCAACACAACTCTGCATACACTGAAACTTACTCGATGCTTGAACAAAGACCTTGCTTTGCAGATCACGATCATGACAATGTGATATTCGATCACAATAAACATGAATGTAAGTCAACACTCCATCCAAATATAACAAAATAAATGTATGAAATCATCATAAGCATCATAAGCACTTCCCGCACCAGCATCTTCCACTTAATGCTCCTCCAGTTATTAATTCCTAAACTCCTAACTACCTTATGAAATTCGTCCGCCCACCTTAGCCTAGGTCTACCCTGCCTTCTCTTACCCACAGGCTTGCTGGATAGTATTTCCGATACTATCCTTCCTGCTCTTTAACCCAACCTAATGTTAAAGCCCTAATAAACTGCACTACGTTCACGCTCTTATATAATGAGTAAACCTCATCGTTCCGTCTAATTCTAAATAGTCCCGGTGCCTCCTGAACAGGACCCAAGATCCTCCTAAGAATCTTCCGCTCGAACCTAAGTAGCCTATCCTCTTCAGTTTTGGTAATAATCCATGTTTCTGCACCGTAGGTTGGTACTGGCCTAATTAGCATTTTGTATAATTCTACCTTGGTACTTCTACTTAGACATCTTGATCTGAGCAAGCGTACTAAGCCGAAATACGCCCTATTAGCACTTTTCAGGCGAGAGTTTATATCCTGGTTATTTCCAGCCTCCTTAGTGACCACTGCTCCCAAATATACGAAGGAGTCAACCTCCTGAAAGTGGTCATTGTCTACCTTCAGGCTACGATGTGCTACCAATTCCGAGTTGGATGTCACATGCATATACTGAGTAAATGTATGAAATAGTACAATAAATTATACAAGTTTGATAACTTACAATCGACTCGGCTTCCCGGTGAAGATTTACAATTGGGATGACTATTTTGATATGAGATATTTGTATAAGTGTAATAAATAGTAGACAATATAGTATGAAGAGACGCATCTGCCTGAAACTTCGGTGAAAGTCGCTGAAGGATAGCGATTTATTCGTTTCATTTCAGTGAAACCCTCGTATATTATTCTAAACGTATGTTTTCACACAATTCTCATATATCATTATACTCGTACACACATGACTTCGTTGTCTTTCTACAAACATTTGAATGAATATAAACAGCTTCTCAGATAACTATTTATTTAAAGCTCCTTGATAACACCATCAAAGGCGTCTATTAATAAAAACAAACTCTATTGTATAAATATGTAATAATGTAAAGAAAATAAATAATTAGGTACCTCTTCGAGGAAAATTTCTTTGGCCTCAATTCAGCAAAAAGAATATGAAAAAATCACATTACTTTTATCACAACCTAATCAATAAATACCTTTTTAACCTAAATAATATTTTTTTTTTTCAATAAAATTTGTCGTCAAATTATCGATATTTTTTTCTGCTCTGAATTGATATATTCATTAGATTTTTAACTGAACTTAGTAATTAGATTTGGTGTAGAATTATTTTATAATTGCAGTACAATTTATTTTTCATATCATATAATGGTAAATAATTAACACCAAATACATTTTCACATAATATTATGGTTAATTTATTTATTTCTTAGAAGAGAGGCCAAAAACAGTATTAATAAAAATGTTTGAACACAAAAATGAAGTTCATATATAAAAGTAAATAATAGTATTACATATAAAAAAATATAAATATAATGTATATAAAATAAAATTAAGTAAGGTGTAGGTAGCAATAAACTAAATATTAATAGATAAAGTCGCTCGTAAACAAGCCCCATGGGTGACAGAATTGGTGGAAAAGAGTTCACTCAGGTGCGAATATTCGTTGCCAAGTCGTTGCCAAATTATATGGTTTATTTTAAGGTTATTTATAATTAAATATGTAGGATTCTAATAAAAAATATATGAGTCGCAAAAATGTGATTATAAGATGACATGATTCACAATTTGAAACATTAATAAATTCTCAAATATTTTTATTCCTTAATATGTGTATGTGCATTTTTCATTCAACTGCATTTTTTTAAATCAGTCTAATCTGAGGTAAAACACAATAGTCTTATCAAAATACATCATGTCTTTTCATCAATTAATTTATAAACCTATTTTATTACGTTTACAGTCAATAAAATAATAAAAGAATGAATGAGAATGTTGAATCTAAAACCTGCAACATAGTGTCACATGCGGAAATGTGTGAAATGCCTTTTGTTATGTTATGAACATGGGAATGTTTACAATTACTATTGTCTTCTGAAATATCCATGTTGCTACTATAATTAATTTAAAAAATCAATAAAATAATTTAAAAAATGCTATAATTGTATGCGTACATACATATCGACTGCTAAAATTCTGTGTGTTCTTAAGTCTTTATGGAACTGAGCCACATATTCAATCTGGTAACACTGTCATTCAAATGTTACTCGGTTTAATTATTATCTATAAAATATAAGATTTTACGATAAAATACCTTCTATTGACAGAGACATGAAATATATCATAGATAATGGATGAATGTACATTAGTTGCCGGTCAAATAGGACTATTTTACTATTTCGAAAAAGTCCTATTTAATAGGTTAAATAATGATTGAAAAGTAACATTTTTTGACGTTTTATACGTTTAATACATACAGTATGGTGGTGTTTTGCACTTACGATATTATACGCTGGAGCAGTCGATATGTATGTAGAAATTAGTTTGACTTTTGATGTAGTGATGATAGGCACATAATTTGTTAAGTGCAGATTGCAGGCGTAAAAGAGAAGTAGCAGTAACGAGGAAGGCGGGTATGTAGCTATTTGTGTGTAAGGGGTAGTGGAATAATTACTACGAGGGTTGCTATGAAGGGACATTGTCTCTAATAAAAGACAAACGCTGCCAACCACTGCAATGACAGCCTTCACACTAATTGCTCTCATGAACACCATTCCTTGCATCTCCACCATCAACAACACCATACCATTTAAATAGTTATTAATGCATCGGCCACCTAGAAAATTTATACGGCAATATTACTGTGAAAAGCTGATTTAATTTCTAGGGGGGGAAAGTGACATCTTTATTAATGGTATCCCAAAAAATCCGCAAGATTTTTATGTTTAAGCGACATTTTACGGTTGATATATAAGATTAAATCACTCGTAAAATCTTTTGTTCACAACGAAAAAAAAATTAAAAGTATATATGTATGTACATAAAAAATAGATTACAGTATTTTCTAAAAATTTATACATAGAATGTGTGTATATAAAATAAAATTAAGTTTTAAATAACGAAAGCAATCACTTATATGTAACTATATAAGGTCGCTCCTAAACAAGCGCTGTAAGTGGCAGAATTGGTAGAAAAGAGTGATTCATGTCAAAATAATAAGATTTCATTTAAATGTGACAGTAAAAAAATATTCTTGTGAAGAATTTTTTTAATCATTGAAAATATCAGAGATAATGTAAATGTTTATCGTGTATTTTTATTTCAGATAAATAAAGAATGACAACGGCTTATTGTTATTAGTGATAATGAATATGATTTCAACTAACAGGCGACCAATTCCAAAATATAGAATTCGTTAATAAATTATAATAAAAAATTTGTTATATCCATATACATGTCTTACACAATCTTTTTTATTAATAATTTAAATAGACTAATAATATAAATAAGCTGATATTTTGTAGTTTATAAATCAATAAGATATTAAAAAATTGATCACATCTTGCTGTGTAAATTATGGAATTCTCTGTATTACGAATTGTTTTATTTCGGTTTGACCAATTGTTTGCGGCATCAATTTTGATATTAATTTTACATGCAACGTTAATGTGAAGATTCCCAAATGTCATATATTTTTTCCTATTACAATCCTTAGTATAATTTTTAATATCCAGATTTATTAATAAATTATTCAAATACAATAATTCCGAATGATTGTTAAATTTAAAGCTTTAACCATTGTTTATTTTATGCAATCGATGTAGGTTTTGGTTGTAGTTTGTAGAAACAAGAAGCTATTAATTCACATGCTATAAAACCTTTATGCCAAACATTCCTTGAATGCAAGAATACAACAATACAATGTCAAGAATATTACAAAATATTTTAACTATACTATTCTGGAGAGAAAATACCTTAATTTAATTAACAGGTGAATCTTGACAATGTTTGTAGATATAGTCGCTGTGCTATTCAATTAAATTAAGAATTCCCTTGGTATGTTTTCAGTCCAAGGGAATTCTTAATTTAATTCAACATTAATTTATACAAACCACAAGACATGATCATTATAAAAATCAAATTTATCAATATAATTCATGGTTTTTTAGTTGCCACGGCAATAAAAAGCTCATTTAAATGTAAGTACGCGCAATAAACTCCGGTCAAGCTCAACTTGCTCGTATTTTAAAACTCCTCTTTTTAAATGCACCACGTAAATTTTAAACTGAAATGCAGTCCAAAAAAACTATTCACTTTCACAACATCGTTGAGAATTTTTACCATAATTTTGAACATCACTCAAACAAGCTTCGATGGTATATCATTTATTAAACAAAATCGTTTATGTATATTTAGACAATATAATATATATAATGCTGATAATATGTGTGATATTATTTCATCTTTATTTGACTTGTTTTAATTTTGTTTTCATATAATAATATTTAAATTTCGGACCGTGTCTGCAGGAATAGTCGCATCCTATAAACTAATATCTATAAAAGTCATGTGTATTGTTTTATATATATATTATATATATATATATATATATATATATATATATATATATATATATATATATATATATATATATATATATATATATATATATATATATATATATAAGCTCATTAGTCGCATCCGTATTCACCTTACAATGCAGAAAATCAAAGAAAAACTCTATCAAGGGCAATAACAGACAGATAAACAGTACAGATAACAGTACAGGGACAGATAAACAGTACGAGCGGTAGAAACAGCGCTCCAAGCGACTGTCGTACGAAGCCTTTGTCTTCCATGTTTTTGACGTCTTTTAAAGTATAATTGGCACCTCTATATACATAATATATAAGCTCATAATTCGCATCACCTTACAATGCAGAAAAACAGAGAAAGCCTCTATCAAGGGCGATACATTTTAATTATTTTTTTGGGTATTTTAATGGGTCAATTAATTCAAAAGCTAGTCAAGAATTATTTCAATTTAATAATACACATTTATAGATCTGTTGTACAATGTATGCATTTCTTGTTATCTTTACAACAGTCAAGTTCCCTTTAGAAGTGTAAGTGTGCATAACAGAACACTTGTTCAAATGAGTAAAAAGGGGGTGCAATTTCAAGTAGTATAACAACCACCACCTGTGTTATTGCTGAAGAACCTGAATGTTTTTCATACCGACGAGGGTTGTATTTTTAGCTATGCTTTTATTAAGTCAATGGAAAAAACCAGAACGCGTAAAAGTTTGACCTGCACTCGAAATATCCAACAAAGCTAACAAACTCAACCTATCAATGCGTATTCTCGATAATTTCAAATCACTTGAGGAATCGCCTTCGAAATTCAGTGTTATTATTAATTATTTGAGAGGACTGAAGTACACATTTAAATTACCAAATTTATTTTATTCGAGCATTTTGACTAAATATCTAATAATTTGCACTGAAGTAAGGCAATGTGATATTGTCACAATTTGCATGAAACCATAAAAATTCAGATGATTTTCATAAATAGTCATTGTTTTACACAAATTCATACACAACTAATAAATTTATAATATTTTCACAATATTATTGTAATATTTAATTTCGTATAATTTGTGTGAAATCCTTGAAATAAAATAATTATTATTCTTAATAGTAAACAAACCCCATAAAGATCTACGTGTGAGCAATAATTGTTATTAAGGAGTTTAAGTATCCAAATACCCTTCTCCATTTTCCCCTTTTAAAAGGAATTCCTTCGTAAAATAATAAATAAGTCCCAAAGCACATTAAAGCAGTACGGATACTAAATTTTGATCCCCGAAATCGTTTTAAAATATAATCCAGACCAGTTTAAAACGTTATTAAGTACAAGCCATATATTTCACAACCCCCACACACGGTATTATTTTTCAACCCTTGAATATATGGTACATTGTAAGTAAAGCTGTTGGTATGGTGAAAACAAGTCATTTAAAAAACAGAATTAATACTACAAAGCCGACAGACAGAGGTTCGATTAATGATTGGAAATTGTAAAAGAGAATGGCGGCTTTTGGGACCACAATTTAATGTTCGTCGTAATTTTTTATTGCCAGATTATTTTTGTACCCGATCGGCTTACTTTTGTATAATAAAAAGAATATTCATGTTTACTGGTAACATCGGGAAAAAATAAAATATTAATTTCCAATAATGAAAGCTCTTATAAAATAAGTTTGAACAAATTTGAAGAGTTTTAGATGGTTCTAAAAATTTACACAAATAATTCATTCATTATTATAAATCCTTGATAAAATTAAAATAAATATGTCATATAAGTACATCAAATAGTAATCAACAATTCACACAAGTAATAATTTTAAACGTTGTTTAAACTATCATATGCTGCATTTTTTACAAAAAATATATACTATATATAATAACACTCAAATTTTCATTTATTTTTATTAGAATATTATGTAAATAGTTACATTTTTTTAAATATTCTCTATATAAATGTGGCTTGATATAAATGTATTACTTTATCTATAATATTATTCAATTTACTATTGCACAATTTGGTTTAGATCGAATGTATTTTATTATACAGGATGGACGGGAACTAACTGATAATATTTTAGAGGGTAGTAGGGTATCGCAATAATAAAAAAATATTAATAATTAAAAATCATTTGTGCATTTGGAATCTAGTTTGGACCACCATCTTATGTATTGTGTCTGTTAAATACTTAAGAAATTAAGCGAATATTTTTTATTAATGATAAAATAGCTATTAAATATTTTTTCCACTAATTTTTGCGTTAGTTCAAGTCCACCCTCTATACGTTTATCTAATAAAATGCCTATTTATAAATACATTTTATTTTTATAGGGACGCTTGTTTCGTAAATATATTAGAAAGGTTTCAAGGTAAATTATATAACATAATAGTTTGAAATTTTACTGTATTGTATGGTTTATTGTAGACTGTATATTTCAGGGACGTTTTCAGGCGCATAACTGTTTCCGGTGCAATTGTATTAATTTCCTAGTCAAAAAAAGATTACGGCAAATTTGCAGTGAACCTAACCTCTGAAGGGGAAGAGGAAAAGAAATCATCGTGCAAAACTGGCAGAATAGTCAAAGTTTCAGTCCGTTGGTCGGTAATTTAGAGGGCGCGGTCGTATGAGGGTGGTTGGAAGGAGTAGAACGAGGGCCGATTACCGGAATTCTACCTGAATAGAACCTTTCTGGGGCCTCATCCACCATGAAAAAAAGCACAGGGGCCCAGAGAGAAGGACGTGTGGAAATTTCCGCAAATGAAAAATTGTGAAAAAGCTGGTGAGCCGGTTCCTTTACGCCTGAATTGACCGACGACGTCGTGTTTAAAAAATGATTCGACGCGTGAATTTTAAACGAACACACTCTTCTACCCTACTTTCATACATCTAAAACATCCCTTTAATTGTTTTTAACTAAAAAAAACACCCCATTGAAGCCACAACCAGAAAGGGTTGATTAAAATTCCAACCTTATACATGAAATCAACTAAAATAATACAATTATACCCAATATAATTTTATTTCATTGCTTTTTTCCATTTTTTTCACGAATTGCGTTTCTACTCTTACACAATATTAATTTAATGGCATTTTGGATATATTTATTAAATAATTCTGTAATTCATTTAATAAACTACTTGATAAAAATAAATACGAATTGGTTATACCGTGAAAACAAATTTAAAAAAAGTCTATTAATATCAATATAGCTTCGGTTCAAATCAAATAAATTATTCAATTGAGTTTAAGAAATAATTAATTTAAATAATTCAGGACCTAACAGGATGAATAAGTTACGATATATCGTTTATATTTAATAATTCTATTTTTTTATATACATATGTACTTTTCATTTTTGTTAACCTTTTTCATTACTCTTGTTTTGTCTATAAAAAAGCTCTTCTGGATGTTTATATGGAAATAAATAAATTTTATTACTATTATAAATACAAAGTATAGTATAAAATAATTAAATTTGAATTTTACATTGTTTCAATGATACAAAACATCTTATGAATTATTCTTTTGTGTACAGAGTATATAAATATTTTTAACTATAACTAACATGACCATTACCTAAAACTCTTTCAAAGACTCTTCAGTGAATCAATTAATATTTTTATGCAGTATCGCAAGAATATTATGTATTTTTAATAATAAGTCGCTTTAACTATTATATATGAAATTAAGTATCATTTAATAATTTGCTATTCATAATCAAACGTAAAAAAATATATATTTGAAGATCATCTCTTAATCCACCATGTGCATGAAAGCAAATTAAATGTTAAGAACCTAACATAATAATGACAAAAGAAAATTTGATCTTGTATATTTTAATGGATTTAACACATAGCATAATATTGTGAAAGTGTACATAATATCAGAATGCAGGTTTACTTTTGGCATAGTGGAGTGGTTGTGTTATTAAAATTCCCGTGCACCGGTTCAAGTCCAGGTGCCAACACAGCCTGACTTCCAACTCCACGTCCTCTTTATACCTCACTAAACACTATTATCGTCACTAAAATATTTCATTTCTGTTTGGTATATACCCATACAATAAAGGATTTATCAAAATATCAAAGAATTCAGAAGAATTAACGAGAGCCACTATGAACAAATGTAATGCATACCCTACTCTTGTGGATTTTGCAACTAGTTTTGTATTCCCTCTTCTCACAAAAGAATAATAATTAGCAAATCTACTAAAGAATTCTCCATAGTTTCGTATTTATACACACAAAGTCAGCTTGTAACTGTAAATACATATTAAAATCACAATTTTATTTTTTTAATACATATCACCATTTAATAAAAACTCTCCCAATGTGCCATAAAATTGTACATGGTTTAAATTAAATTTTTATTACTGAATGACGAATCTATTATTTGGTTTGAATAATTAAATTTGTTTTTTGATTAAAATAATGGATGATCCACATATATATTTTGTTTAATTTTTGTTGTTTGATTATAAAAAATGCATGCTCTTAATCAATTTCCATATTCATAATAATTATACATGATTAAAATCGATATTATTTATTAGACAAAATACCTGGGTATACTTAATTACACAATAATTATTAAATAGTCAATCCAATAATGATTTATTTTTGCCTTAATTGATAAACAAGATAGGAAACTAATATCCTAACAATTGATCAAGTTTACCTTGTTTGCTTGAATTACAATTTATTCAAGCGTAAGTTGTTTCTGTTGCTATTTATAAATAGTTCTGTTGTAACCCAATCCCTACTTTCCTATAAAATAACTATCCATCCTGTGTAGAAAAGGGAACGGAAAACTATTTAATAGAATCCGTTTGCATATAAAGGTCACAAGTTTGTGTCTATTTAATTGGGCTTAATAATTTATAATAATATAATATTAGGTAATAAGTGTAACGCGTTAATTCATAAACATGAAATATGTTAGGGCCGATGTTATCAATCATATTCAAAAAAGACGTCTTTTGATGCAGGTATGACATTTTTCGATAATGTACGTCGACGTTGAAAATTATCATAATATTTAAGTATTCAACATATTCGCGCACCGCCGACTTAATAAAGACGTCCAACACCTTCGTCACGTCACGTCACCAGTAATTGGGGACCTGTCACTCTTCCACACCATCATAACCATCAGCATCATCATCAGCAGCAGCATCACCTTCCACCCTGCTGTAGTAGGTCTGTCTACTTTACATGAAGAAATATTCAAAGAAGCACGATACACACAGGATTAACCCTTGCCTTGTAATATTTCATTTTATTTAATACTAGACCACTGGCCATTTTTTAATTAATTCAATTAAGAGAATTTCAATTTAGCATGGATGTGTATACTGTAAATTGTGATTAGAAAGGGGTAAGCAAATAAAAAGTTTAATCAACAGATACGAATTAGAACAAAAAAATGTTCGAAGCCGCCACTTGAAATTGCTTAGTGTGTAAAAAAAACTCAATTTATTGAAAATTCTTTTTTAAAATTCATTTTTTTTATATTCGACCCAATATAGCATTTTCAAAAGGTTTAATTTGAAGTGATAAAACTATCCCCTTATAACCCTTTAATCAATAAATTTATACTAACTGAAGTGTCATGCGTATTGTTTTCATATATTGTAACGTAGTCACCATTACTATATGCGCATATTATACATATTCTTCAGATATATACTAGCTGTGGCCACCTGCAACACTCTCCCTAAAATCCGATACTTAAGATCAATTTTATTTATTTACGCCCCAAGCAGCTTTTTTTAGAGGGTTTTTTATACACAAAAATATGTTAATTGTCTGTCAGTGATCTTAACTATTAGTAGTTACACAGGTCACAGACTTAATGATCAGTATTTACCTTACTATACAGGAAATCAGAGTAAGCCTGTATCAAGACGATCGATCGGGATTTTATTAATATTATTCCCGATCTTCCAGTAATAATAACCGATCAAATCAATTTAAATTTTTTTGACTTGAGTGGGATTTGAACCCATGACCACAGAATTTGTAGCTACGCTTCTTATCCCCTGAGCTTTTACGCTGTTCAATAAGATTATTCTTACAAAAAAACCGAAATGATCATGTAAATTGTTTACATATTAAAATATTATTTATCTTTGAATATATCAAGCAACTTTTAATAACTCACTTTACTATATAAAATGAAAGACGGTGTAATGTTATTAAAAAGATTGACAAGTGACAGATAAACATTACGAGCAGTATCCTACGAAACCTTTGGTGAAAAATTCATTTTAAGTATAATATATGCTCATTGCCTTTTCCTATATTTATCAGCGAGACTTATTTTAATGATATAAAAATAAATTGTATTAATGTATCAAATTGTATCGAAATCAGTCTGTATAATATAAAAGTATCCTACGTTAGAGCTATAAATGTATCCAAGGGGGATTAATCGTTGAAATATTAAGGATTTATATCTTTGCAGAAGAAGAAATATATATATACAAAATTATAATATAATGCTCAATTGAAAACATTAATACGAGTGACAGTACAATTTATCACCAGAATGGCATAGCAAAATGAAACGGAGGAACCGGCAACGACTTCACTCCCATTAGCAATTCAAATTCGACTAAAAGTTTTCCCAAAAGTTCCCGCAACAATATTCGATTGAAATAAATACAATTTTAATGTCATATTTCACAGAGTAGGTACATTATTTATTAATAGTATATCTATTACTCGTAGACGCTCTTACCTCAAACGATATGCTTCGCCTTAAGTCAATGTAGTGGTTAAATTTGTACAATTCGAATAGTTTATATTTAAAATGGATTAAAAATTTCAATCAATCACGTCTTTTAGTGTTGGTTCATTGTGATCATTAAATAATTTGGCCTCAATTCGCAATCAATTATGAGATAATCTAATAGCCAGCCATCAATATTCATGTGATTTCATGATTTTCAATTGGGTTATCTAATTGAACGTTGAATACGTGATCCGTTGACAATTTTAAACAAACGAATTACACCATTGTTAACGGTCAAGTTGTATACGTGTTAGTTATTAATCAGATTAAATACATATATTCTTTGTCCTATAGTTATTGTGATATTTATGAGTCATGGAGCAGTTAGTGTGAGGCTATTTGTTAAAGTGTGACTTGTATAATATAATATCACATGTATGAAGAAGGTATTTTATCATGTCTAATGCTCCAAATAGGACAAACAAACTAAACATATTTGTATCAAGCCACAATATATATATATATATATATATATATATATATATATATATATATATATATATATATATATATATATATATATATATATAGCCACGAATACACAATACTGTTCTATAATAGCCACTTTAATTATAAATCGTATGTATCACAAAGCAAGATAAATTTAAAGATATGTATATTAAAAAGAAGCCTGTTGAGTTCAGTCAAATTCAACAATAGTACATCATTTTTTTAGTATTCATCCTACAATATTCAATTAATTGATTCATACCAATTTTTTAACATTCACTGAAAGAGTGAATTACAAATCATTTCTTAAATTTAAAAAAAAATATATTAATATTATAGTTAAATAATTCTTTTGGAATTGCTCATAACTAAAAGCAGTTATGGGCATAAAAATACAGTATTTTTCGGCGTATAGGGTTTTTTTTAAATAATTATTAATTAACTAAATTGTGTAAATAGAAAACAGAGTATGGAAATAAGTAAAAATCCATGTTATAAAGGTCAAAATGAGTTTTGTATTTATTAATAAGGGCTTTTTTAAAATAATTTTAATTTAAAGGGTATCCATAAATAAAAGGACAGTGTACAAAGTATATAATCACTTTTATAAATATTTTTATTATAATTATACAAGAAGGACTTTTAATCAACAGAATTATTTAAAGAGCAGGTAAAAATCCTTTATTTTAAGTGATAGATTTTTTATTCTATAATTCCGTTTTCATCCCAAATGAATATGACAAACTACGGGATACTTAAAATGTGAAATTATAAAACCAACATAATTTTTCCGATACCTACGAAAGACTACCCTGTATAAATTAATATTAGATAACTGTGTAAAAATATATTTAATATAAAATAAATAATAAATAATATCTGTAACTGAGGACAGATATCAAAAGCATGACAGTCCATTATGATGATTTGAAAATGCAGCTTTTAGACGGTAATATTTCACTTATCTTCCACAATAGTCCGCCGCTTAAAGGGGGCCAGGATTGTACCCTTTTCCTGTATTTTTTGCAGGCGTCTCCTGGCGATTGTATCCAAGATGGAAGTCATCTGTCGCTGCAGTAATTTGCGGCCGAGTTGACAGTTGCAGTGGAAATGTCTTCCTTTGTCCTCAAATTGTTTCTCCACAATTCTTTTACCCTCGGTTTTAAAACATCCTATCGATGCGATGTGGTAAGAAGACACGGTCGTGCTTTTATAAAATTGAAATACTCTACGTTTGTATTAAACATTTTAGATTGAATTTTTCAATCGTTAATATATATATATATATATATATATATATATATATATATATATATATATATATATATATATATATATATATATATATATATATATATATATATTTGTTTTTCGCCAATGAGAGAGACAACAACTGGACAATGCTTGGTTCTCGTGTTTGTTTACATTTCTCTCATTGGTGGAGTTACGAGAAGCACCAATGAGCAGTCATGTCTGTGCCGTGCTTAAGGTGTTTATAAATAGTTCTTAATTCATAGACTATCAAATATATACAGGGTAAACTTGAACTAACTGATAATATTTTAGGGGGTGGTGAGGTATTCCAAAAATTCAAAAAATATTTCGTGCTTTTGGTATCGCGTTTGGGCCACCATCTTGAAATCAGCTGTTTCTGTGCACTATTCAGTAGTGACTGTTGCCTGTATATTGTGTCTGTTAAATAGGTAATTAATATCATATTTATTATGAATTAATATATTCTACAGGGAGGAAATTGTATCGTAGTCGATCTGCTACGAGTGCTACGACCATATAAATTATATAGTACATTATTTTATATACAAAGACTTAATTTCACTAATAGTCTTGTGATCGTTTATACGCAAGATCTTCATAAACTCTAAACGTAACTAAAACACAAACATGTTTCGAATATAAGATCTTTTTTAACATATTTTTTTTGTATTTCAAAGAATTCAACATAAATGAACTTGCATAATAAACAAATAGAGTAATTACAATTTAGTATAGTTAAAGTGGATTGATATGGCATAAAGTTTTCAATTATAAGGTAGCGTGTATTAGTAATGTCAAAAGCACAGTTCCATAAAGTTGTATTGCTTAATTGGCTTTATATAAGTGTTAACTAGTTTATTTCTCGACTCTCTGTTTCCAAACACGCCACCAAATGTATTATTGTGAAATTTATGATGTATAAACAGTATTTTCGGTAAAATATAGAGCCTGTTTCCAACCTTATTACAGCCATAACCGTATCGAAACCCAATTACTCTGCTTATTAACTTAATGAACCATTACCTGTACTTTTACAATATACGCCACAGTATAGAATTTAAAAGGTTTAATCATAAAAATCAACTATTTTATAAATTCAGGTTTTCAGTAGCGACTATGTTTTAAATAGTATATCCATATAGTTTAAATAAAACTATAGATGAATCGTTTTCAGTTCTGTTTTTTTTATAATATTATTTTATTTTGATTACACTTATTAAAATGTCTTAATTAAATTATTAAAATGAAAGTGTCTTGTTTATTTTTATAACATTGATATATTAAAATATCTCATTTGTATTTTACTGCACATAATTATACATCAGTATTGTTTTTAAATTATCTCTATTATATACATCTACAAATTCTGTGGTCATAGGTTCAAATCCCGATCAATCATCTCTTGAGTTTTGATCCAGGTTTACTCTGATTTCCTGGATTATAAGGTAAATACTGAGGCGTTTATTAAGTCGGTGACCTGTGTTACTAGTAATAATTAAGATCGTCGATAGAAAATAAATTAACACGTTGTTGTGTTTAAAATGCCAAAATTTTTAAAAACCTTCTAAAAAGACGAAACGTATATAGTAAATAGTCTTACAGAGGTGTACAGAGTGTATAAATCTTTTTACCTATAACTAACATGAGAATGTTTTATTTAAATTTGACATGAATAATAGTATTTAATTATAGAAAGAATGGGAAAAAAAATAAAAAGCCATTTACAAATTTGAATATTAATAACTAATAACAACGATAAAAGCAATATTAACAACAGTTACAAAATATAATGCTTAAAAACTAAATAACAAGTTGTTTGGGTAAAACCAAATTTGAGTTGAGTGGATTATTGGAAATTTTATTTTATTTTTAAAAATAATATCAGTTTTGGAATAAATATGTTACGAGTTTTGTACGTCCATATAAAACAATAATAATGGCCACAATACATTGATTTCATGATTGTATTGCATTCCCACATCTCTTTATAATAAATTTTAATTATTTAAATAAATTTTGAATAGTAGTTTGTTAGATGTAAGTGTAGTTCCGTTGACATGTTCGCTTGCTGTTTTCAATTAAGTATAAAGTGTTTCCTCAATAATTGCTTTTGTTCAATTTCACGAATGGGTGAATTCACCCCACAACCACCATCCATTCACCCTTACTGACTCTTTATGGCGTCTTAAAAATCTTAACGAACACACTATTTCTTAGTCTTCAACGGCCATCGCTTTTTGCAGTTTTACAACGTACACTTTTCATGAACAACAATGACTTCGAGAATGATAAAGCTGAGCTGATGAAATCTTGTCAATGTCTTTTTTAAGCATAAACCCTGTACTGCATCCACATTTTTTTTATAAAATTTCTATCAAAATCAGTCATAGATATACATTAAAACATATGTATGTCTATCTAAAAAATATAAAACCTTAAAATAACTTTGAATTGAAGACCTATGATTTTAAATACACTAATTTAAATATCTCGAATAGTTGACAAAATCTTTAAAAAAATGTATTATTTCACCGATTTTAAGTTATTTTGTTTGAATTTATTTTTAATTTAACGTGTTCTCTCAATATTCTTATTGCAATCCAGGTAATTAAATAAATATTACCTCTATTTTGATAGCCTATATAAATAATACCAAGTAAGGGTTATTTTGATTACTATAATTATACCTTCACCTAGAAATAAATAAATGAATATTACACATTTTATTATTTAAAGGCTATCTTGATTAAAATATTGAATTTTATTTCTGAAGCACTTCATTCGCTCTCATTTTTCGATCCAAATATAAAATAACCACAAAGAGATCAATCATTATTCGAAAGCCGTTTTAAATAATTCGGTATTCGAGCAATCAATTGGTAGAACCGAATAAAAAAATCTAATTACACCAAGCCTTATCCTCTGAAATCTCTTTTTTTATTTTTCAAGCAGGGGATGAGATTTCGATCAATAATACTAAATTCGGAATCAATTCGGTTCGAGTTAATCCACGCATTTTAAGGACTGGGCTTTATTTATGTTGTGGTAAAAATCTGTTTTAACAATGCCGTTCATATAATGATATTTTATAAGGCTTATTTATAGATGCATTTGCTTAGTATTGGATTAGTGGTAAATTTTATGAATAAATCAGCATATTTGTATTAAATATAGGTATATTTTATCGCATGGTCACTAATGTCACCTTGCGAAGGGGAGGATATTCCAAATCCTGAAATAAAGCCTATTGATGGTGGATTTACCGAAAAATACACCATTTCTTCTACCCTCTTGTCCTCTTCTATTGCATTTACCACATTATACACATCTGTAGGAATCACAAAAAGCCCTAAATGATATTTCCATCGACTGATCTGGATACGAACACATATATTAAATCTCACTTTGAATACTTAAAGTCTGACATCTCTTTTTATTAAAAGTCATAAAAACTGTCACTGTAGACAGAGTCTTAAATATTATTATGTTTTAACGTCTATCGTTGATGTAAATCTGAGTTTTCTTTATCGCAATATCGATTTCACTAATGTTATTAAACTGAATTGATTGTTTGGTTCTCAAATTTTTACAGCCAACAATAAATATCTTTATGGTGAATCGCATCTGTACATTCCAGTAAAAATTGTCAATATTTAAATCATTGTTCTGATTCCGAATCAATATTATACTATAAAATAATTATGATAAAAATATTTAGTTTATAGTTGCAAAGGCCTTCATGAGGGTTGGGGACTTATTAATAAAAAATCAATTAGGTTGTATTTTTTGCACTTTGAAAGAGTAATGAAAAATGTATGAGATTGCTGTTGTGAATCAATCACATTCATTCATTGTGTTTCGATACAAATTTTGAAGAGCCCATCAATCACTTTTATGTTGGATCCATCATACAAGCCAATGTTTTCAACAACCTGACTTGTTTTATTCATAACCAATATAGTTTATTCAATACAATTTCGATAAATATCCTTGCTAAATATTATTAAATTAAAAAACGGTAAAAACTGAATTGAATTAGCGATACAGATTTAATAATTGGAATTCACGCTCAAACCAGCGTAATAGCTCTATAAATACTGTGTTCATGCGTTCAAATCCGGCTCAAATCAAAAACAACAAAAAAATATTGATAATATAAATAATGATTGGTTATTGCGACTGGGAGATCGGGAATTATAATAATAAATTCCCAATCGATCGTCTTGATCCAGGATTGGATTGTAAGGTAAATAAATACTGAGGCGATTATGAAGTAGGGAAGAGCAGCTCTATTGGTGACCTGTGTAACTAGTAGTTATAATAAATATGACCGTCAGGCGATATTTATTATAACTACTATTTTACACGCTGTTGTGTCAAAAAAAAAACAAAAATTTTAAATAAAATACTTCTCAAAAACCCCCTCAAATAAATAAAACTTGTCACAATAAAAAAACTCGATTATTGTGAAATTACTATCATCATCAGTACAACAGATCAATGATAAATAACTTCAATCAATCATACGGATGAGAGCTTATTTTTATACCAGCCGATCAAGTTTTAGATTTTCCCCGATTCTCGTAAACCGCGGAATTTTTCGCGGGTGTCGCGAGATTTCAATACTGATCCGTGTAACATTGGGATATTCCATAATTATTCACAAGGTTGAGTGATTATTTTCATACCTACCTGGAATTTTTCCTCTATATAGATTCATTGTGACAACATAAATAAAAAGTATGGTTCATATGACATATAATGGTAGGGAATTATTTTATGAAGACTGCTTCATTGTAATTCTTCAATTAAATAAATAATTAGGGTTATTTGGTATCAGAAACTATATTGTGATTTGTATTCGTTAGAATTTTTTGTATTGTTCTATAAATAATCTCATCAATCGTTATCCATTTAACTTTTTCGATTGTTTTAAAAAGCCCCAATTAACAGGCGGCTTTAAGAAGGGAGAAATTCTAAACGAATTATTGTAGCGGCCGGCGCTTAATTTCGATCTCAAATGTCCGTCTGTCTGTCTTATCTTTAATTTTTTTGCATGAAGGCAATTTCTTAAAATTTTGAAAAAGCCATCAAAAGAATCCGTTCATCATCCCCGAGGCGGAAGAGAAGAAGACGGACGAGGGCTTTTAAAACTTTTCAAATGATTTAAAAACACCACCAACGTTCAGTCAAAATGATGTCACTTAATCTTGGCAATTACAGGAGCTCATTATTGAGTTTAGTCTGAACAATATTAACCCCTTCGAGACAACAAATACTTAACACTTTACTATTTAATCTTAATGTGACAATTATTCAAAGATACGCAGTTACCACCCTATAATATTAATCTACCCCTCAATTTACAATGCTTCATATTTCAAGAAATAAAATTCTTTACGGGTTAAAACGTCTGTCTTGAATGTCAACCGGTCTGTCAACTTTTGAAAGTAAATTTCTCTTGTTTTTTGGTGGTGTTTACTTTCATTTTATTTTTATATTTATGTACTCTGGACACTAAGTAAATAATCATTAAATGAAGAAATATTTAACTTATCTTTTTTATCGAAAAGAGCTTCTTATCAGTCAATGAAAATATGATAACTGCATCAGATATTTCATATTATATACGTCATTTTTTAATATTACACAAAGATTAAATATAAAAATTATCTTGACAGTCGGGGTTAATTTTGTAGGAACAATAAAAAGATCTAAATTCATGATTTATTATTTTATAAGTGCTATTTAAAAAAAAAATTCAATAATTTAATGTTTGCCTTTTGTTATAAGTGCCAAAAATTCAAAAAATAGTTTTTTCTGTTATGTTGTTTCCTTTTTACATAATCATATTATGTAATAGTTTCACATTTTTTTAGTAAAATGACATTTTGTACAGATATTTAGATGTTTAAAGTATTAATGCAATACATTAAATACATAATTGTATGAAATGACGAATGCACACGAAGTAAGAAAAGTGGGTTACGCTAAAATTAATTATATATAACTATAGTAAACTTGAGTGCTGCAATAGACTGGGTCAACCCCAAGTAGTATAAGACATTTACACATTATCAAACATATTATGAGAATTCCATTTATATAGTTTATTATTATTATAAATATTGTAAAACTACAAGTAATAATAAATGTGAAAACGCTGGTTCATTAATCAATAAGGTTTTGAAAAGATGCACATTTCCATTATGAATATTGAATTGTGAATATATTGTGAAATATGCAAAGAGAAGAGAACAGCTAGTTAGGGAAATGTTACGCCCCACCGATTACACTCGTAGCAATTTTGACAAACGCCTGTCGGGAATAAAAAAAAATCTCCAGGCGATTTTGACATTTATTGGGGTGTAAATTTGGAAAAATTAATAGCACCCCAGTCGGCTACCAGACTGCCTCGTTATCATTTCCTTAACAAATCACATTCGATTTGTTATCATTTCTCATTTTTACTCTTCGAACATGTTGACAGATATTTTATACATTTCATAAAATAAATTAAACATTTACAATTCTTCTTCAAATACAAAGGGCTGTAATAATGGTGTGTGGTGTCACTAACATATGGTGTCTTTCTTATGTATAAGACACGCTATCCAATTTTCATTAAAATCCCGCAATTAAAGACCAGATTCAATTTTCTCACGATTCGCCCCATTAAATTCTACTCACTTCATCCTTTCCCATGTACACTATAATAATGTTGGATAATTGTAATCCTAATTGTTCACACGAGACGGCTCTTAATATAAATAGTGGGAAAATTTCAGCATGAAATATGAATCTTTTTTTTACATATGCCTAACCACCATATACATAAGTTGAATTAAAAATTATTTTGATTAAGTGGTATACTTAATATATAAATAAAATATGATATTTATAAATTTCTATGACATCAAATAAAGGTTACTAGAACATTTTATTATATAATACATATATGTATTTATAGATATTGTTAAATAATTAATGAAATAATCTAACGAATGAAGCTATTGTTTTAAAAATCTTAATAATTTTTAAAATTATTTTATAATTTAGAATGCAATAAACAGCGTAAAATTATAGTACGATGGGTTAGTGAAATTAAAATGTTAGAGCGCTTGCCTATATTAAGGCGCAGTTCAATTGAAAGTAAAAAAAAAAAGATTTACGAACCAACATCTAGTCTTGTCTTACATTCTTTCAACATTATAGGCATTGGTTTCGGATTTAAAAATAATATTTTAAATCAATTTTACAATATTTAATAGCAAAAAACCTGAACTATGTATAGTAGAATTTAAATATATAAGTATTTTACTCTTTTAACCTTTGTGAGAGTATTGTTAAATAAGTACCTACAGCAATGTTTCCATCTATTATTACCAATTTTCCCTTTGACTAGAAAACAATTGTAAATGTATAAATTCCATTAACACACTAAAATTTTCTTAGACACAATACCAATAATTAGTTCACAATGTCCAACATCCAATTAAAAACTTATGAGGCGTTGAGAAAGCAAAAAAAATGAGTTTCGATCTTTGGATGAATATATTTTGGATGAAATTCAATGCTCCTGTTAAGATTTATTTAATATTTGTTTTAATTTATTAATTATCTAATATTTTATTTGAAATTTTCGTGTTCCTAATTTATAATCAATTGACTAGTCAATATGATGTTTAGTTCGAAATATTTTTTTTTATTATTAAAATAATAATTGAGCCACGATGCGTTTTGAATATTTCCCGTCGGCTCACGTACTACTCTGTTTTTGGTTCCACGACTATGGCTAAAAAATACATTCATACATATTAGTACATGGTGGAAAAGTGGAAAGAGGCATGGCTTCGGCGTAACATGTTGAGTTTAACGTTGAAAGTGGGAGGGAAGCCGTGACCGGAATGTAAGACATACCGGGATGAAAATTAAAACGTGATTTTTATCATAATCAGGAAGAGCCGTGCCTCCATGTGAAATAATTCAATATGGTGAAAAGTTAAAGTACGGCTGCTGGAAAAAATGCCACGAACAGTGTATGAATTTAAAGTTAACTCGATTTGCCTCCGACTGAACGATTCCTGTTATAACTACAATTTCCTTGAGACGTCGCCTTCAATACAGAACTCTGGCAAAACTTCACTTGTGGATAGTTATTAATATCCTTCGATTACCGGCAATTTAATTTATGGAAATGGGAGAAACTCTGCATATTACGTATTTGAATAAATATTGTGATTCTACTGCGTGTATGGATTATAAATCTTATTATAACAAATCCAATATTTCGGTTGATAAAGCTGTAACATCACACTCACTTACACTCACATACACACACGTATGCACTCGGCGGCACACACCAACAGTCGCCCTGTTCCATTCGACGCTTCACACAGTACACACGTCTCTCGTGTCCATTCCCTCAACAACTTTTATTTAATATAACATTAAATCTCGTTATATCTTTTATTTAATATAACAGCCCATAATACCACGTTATATCTGGTGACCCCGACATTGGATTTCGCAATCTTCATCTGATCTGGACACGAATCACCGACGAGGAACAGCAGGAAGTAAGGATATATGGTTCTCTTCAATTCATCATCAAATAACAAGTAAGACCATTCCTCATCTTTCACATCAAAATAAAAAAATAATTGTCAAAAAAGAAAAAAATTGTGTCGACACATTCCGCAAGTGAAGAATATTAATAATTAATTCTGAAAATATTACAACCGTCATCGAATATTATCATATAATAATTCCGAGAATATTACCACCAACAGTACAATCGCTGAGTCAACACCTATTAAATAAACATTACTGCATTAATCATATTACGGCCACAGGCATATCAGCATACAACATTATAATCATAATTAATACATCAAATATAATAAATTAATACAACAAAAATGAATCATAACATTGAATGGGACAACAGCGATACAGCCATGGCACGGATGAGACAAGATGTGGAGGACCTAAAACAACTGGTCCGGCGGTTGTCCATATCGGGGGTCGATAGAACACGAAGACCTTATGAGCCAAATTTCGGAGATCGCAGCCGACAACGCGGAAACCGTAGCCGACAACGTAGCCGGCAACGCAGCAACTCGCGGCCGACACATGACAACTGTTGGTATCATTTCAAATTCGGCGCCAAGGCAAACAAGTGCCAACAGCCGTGTAAATTCAATGCGGAAAACTAGACGCTGCAGCGACCGCAGAGGTGGACAGCGCTGCAGCCCTTCCAATATCATACCGCCTCACAATGCACGACATTCGCACCAGGAAGGCCTACCTTGTCGACTCCGGAGCAGACATTTCAGTACTGAAAGTAACAGACAGCAAACAACCTGCTACAACAATTACAGCAAGAGCAGCTAACGGAACGCCCATCAAGACTTACGGGACCAAGAGGATAACACTGCACCTCGCTCCCAACGCAATCTATACATGGACGTTCATCATTGCTGATGTCGAGCGCAACATCATCGGAGCCGACCTTCTGAAACATCACCAACTGTTAATAGACCTCAGTGGAAAATGTCTCTTCGACAAACAATTTAGAGTGAAAATACAAGGACAGGTAGACCAAGAACAAATCGAATCCATCAAATTATTGACACCAACGAAGGAATACTTATCGGTCATCAAAAAATTTCCGGAATTGTTTGACGCCGATAGGATAAAAAAACCTTCAAAACATTCGGTCCGACATCACATCACCACAACAGGTACACCGGTATACGAGAAAGCGAGATCTCTCAATAAAGTGAAGTATGACAAAGCGAAGCAGGAGATCATCAAATTACAACAATTAGGGATTATACGACCATCATCCTCACCCTGGGCATCCCCTATTCACATCGTGGAGAAGAAAGACGGGGGAATACGCATCTGTGGCGACTACAGGCGACTTAACGCTCAAACCGCTCCAGATAGATACCCCATACCACGCCCGTCCGAGGCTCAAAATCATCTCGAAGGAAAAAACATTTTCTCCAAAATCGATCTCCAACGGGCTTATCATCAAATACCAATAGCCGAAGAAGATATTCCGAAGACAGCCATCTCAACACCTTTCGGATCTTTCGAATATGTAAAAACGCCATTCGGACTTCGAAACGCAGGACAATCTTTCCAACGCTTCATAAACACCATACTTGGAGATATGGAAGACGTA
>JAGTTH010004345.1:0-12338 GCA_022606485.1 Agraylea sexmaculata | reverse complement strand
ACACCTGTCCTGTTCTCTCTCTGTACCCCTATAAACCACACATCACATTTTTTCGATATCTCCCCAAAATATTTTAGGATATTTTGGAACGAAAAAATATCCCTGTTTTCTATAAAATTTATTAGCACCATCAAAGATAACATACGAACCGTTTGATTCTTAGTACAAACGACAGTTATTGACAGTCGATTTATGTAATAATTAAATCAACAAAGATTTTGAAAATAGCTCGAACGGATTTTATTATTATTTTACACCCACATACAAATACAAAAATAAAATATATCCAAGAAATCGCCCATGCCAAAATATTTTCTCATTGATATATAAGTATTTTTTAATAAAGTCGCATTTTATATATTACAATTTCTGTATTATGCATAAGTTTTTACATTGATTGATAGAACAATACATCTTTGGAAATAGCCTTAGGTGTACAGAGTAAATAATTTATTTTTACCTATATCTAACATGAGAATGTTTTATTTAAATTGGACATGAATAATAGTATTAAATTATAAAAAGAATGGGGAAAAATAAAAACCCATTTATAAATTTAAAGATTAATAAATAATAACAACAATAAAAGCAATATTAACAATGCAATTACAAAATATAATGCTTAAAAACTAAATAACAGTCTCTTTGGGTAAAACCAAATTTGAAAATTTACACATTATTTTTTTAAAATAAATCTTTTTTTTTTTTTTATTTACATATAAACGCTCATAAGAACTTTTTTTTGACATAACAGAACAGATAAGTACAAGTATTAAAACACAAAGTAAAAGAATTAAAGTGTAATAAGTAAAGGTTTTTAAAAACATAAATTAAGGTGTAGGAAACAATCACTTATATTAATTATGATATTTTGTAATATAAGTAAAATACATATTTTCAGTTCTATCGTTCTTTAATATTTTGTGATACTTTGTACAGGATTGACTTCAACTAAATAAGAATATTTTATGGTGTGGTAAGTTATTGCAAAAATAACTGAAAAAAAATTTAAAAAGACACAATCGGCCCAAACTCGATTCCAAAATTTCAATTAAAATACCATGAAAAATTAGATTGTCAGCTGATTATCAATAAAAATGCTTAAATTTGTTGACTATTTCATTGGACTAATTTGCATAACTCAATAGTATTTCAAAGACAACTTTCATTTACTTCTACGTGCTGCTGTTTCTTAGAAAACGATTAATGATTTCTTTGAATAGTGATATCTTAAGTAATTTCTGCCGTTTGGGTTAATTATTAAGATAGACAGTCTTTAATTTTAAATCAACTACGCCGTTGAATTAAAAATATAAAAAATCCTAATCGAGACAAATCTAATAAATATTACGATCAAACAACTAAATCGCATTTGGGGAAATACATTATTCATAAATTATTTGTAGATGGTTTCAGTATATCCAGTTTCAGGATAGTATTGTGTAGCAGACATAGGCCTTTAAGAATTCAGGCTTGTCGTCAACTGAACACGGTCTCTAGTAATTATTCCTATATTGGATAGCTTTTGACCCAATATCTCTATGCCAAATATAATAAATATTTACTACCGATACTATTTTAAAATACCGAGCCAGAAAATTTAGTGAAGCTAACTCTGTAGATTATACAGATAGAAATGATCCTTTTATTATTTATCAACGTTTACATATGGACACAAGCTTTAAAATAAATTTTAAAAATCAATATCCTGACTCAAAACTAATGAGATAAATAATAAACCCATATTCATTTTCTTTACCATTAATATAATAAAATAAATATAATCTTTAATCATATGAAAAAACCCTATATATTATTTACGTTATACTATTTTTAATATACTTTTTATTGTTTCAGGTACATTATTTCGACGGATTATCTTCACAAATGTGTAGTGGTTTGTATTGTTTTCATTATACATTTAGAAAAAATGATGTTTAAAATAAATGTACTTGATGGAAGAAGGGCGTATACTGCATTTTTCATTTATGTGATAATCGAGGAAAATATATAATATTGTTTTTGTTAACAGAAAAATATCTACAAGAAAATATTTAATAATAATTGACGAGAATTTTTAGTTTTTTCAAAAAGGGCGTATTCCGTTATCCGCCCTTATTCCACTGCCAATTTCTGGTAAAGAAACGTCAATATCACTATCCATTTTACTAGTGGATATATTCTTGTTAAATCTCACATTACGAGTAAAAATAAAGCATATGTGATTAAATAATTTTTAAAATATCCCCGGGAAAGAAAGATACAGAATAATTGTTTCAAAAAAATAAGCAAGTGTAGAAATTAAACCTAAAATTATTGAAAATTGAGAACACATTTTAAACATTTAAGCGTAATTTTTACCCCAATTACAATTGCTTCGTGCATAAAACGAGTATATTACAATTTATTTATTTAATTTGAATTTGACATTGTTCATATGCTACAAAACATCTTATGTATTAGACTTAGGTGTACAGAATACAAATTATAAATATTTTTACCTATAACTAACATGATAATAACATTTTTATGGAAAAAAATAAATAAAAAACAAGAATAGATTACAAAGTATTATGATTAAAACTAAATAACAGATTGATCGATATCAATTTTGGAAGTTCATTACTGAAATGAACTTACGTATGCTTGTTATTACAGGTTATACTGGATATGTAATATTCATTTTTATATTTGTCGCTAATTGGACGTTGTATTAACATTAAAGTTCAATGTTGATTTAAACATCCTAACCTAACCCAAGTGTTGTTGAGTTGCACTTGAACAAGGCTAGAGTTAAAGATTAACACTTTAATATATGGAACCTCAACGGCTGTAATATTTCTCTTGTACAAACGATCAGAATGACAGTGTAGGTAATGTATCACCTGTAGCATTGTGCAGTATTGTAAAGTTTTAATGTAGTAGAGTAGTTGGACTTGTAGGATTGTGTAATAGACAGTTCGAGTGACAAGTGACACTTGGCCTCTGCAACTATCAAATGTATGTACTGTACTATCCACTGTGCCACCGTGTCTAATATTTATAATACCTACTCTACTTGCTACTTGCTCTCTGATTGCACTCTAATACTACCTGTCTTACAAATCACCGAACCTTTTTATGAAACTGAAACATCAAAACCACTCGAACACATATTTTACAATGTTAAATTTGAGATCAATAGTTCATCAATTAAAAATACCGTGACGCCTTCCTTATTGACGGGAGTCCCTTTATAAGGGGTTGGCCAGGCCTTTACGGGAGAATATAGTAGAGATGGTTTCCCAGGCCACCACACAGCAATGAGTACTTAAGATCTAGTTTGCTAAGCTAGATCTATCAAGTGAATCGAACCCGGGAGTCTTCACTCACGAATCCGTTACACTAACCACTGGGCCACAAGGCGGCTCATCAATTGAATAATATTATTGTAATCAGGCCTAATCCAAGTGGGTGTAATGAAGTGCTATCACGTATTCGAGCACTGCAACTATTTCCTTTATAATATTCAACTCTCTGATATTTACAAATAACATTATACGATAAACATTTACAGTTGTCATAATCATCAAACATCAATTATTACAGGACGGAATATATTTACAGGACGAAATAGTAATTTTATTTTATTAATATTATTATGTTATAAGATTGTTCTGTTAGTATCAGAAAATTCAAATAGAAAAATACATTTTACCACATAATAAAAATGTTAGCCGTGCAGTGCTCTACAAGTGTGAGCAATTTAACAGCCGAATTTTTCACCCTCTTGGCCTAGGTCTGGTTATGAGCTAAAATAGTGGAACAAAGAGATAATACTAGAACGTAATCTTAAAAGAAAATAAATATTTCTAGTTATGTAAAATAAGTCTAGTTATGTATTGAAAATACAGTTATCATACTTATCATTCATCATTCATTATATTTATGGGAATACCTATAAAGAAAATTTTATTTTATATTATTAATATCAATTATGTTAGAAGATTGTCCTAAAATTTTACCACATAATAAAAATATATTTTTTTACCTACTTGGCCGAGGTTTATTTAAGATTTTTTTATGATACCATTTTTAATACAAATAATAATCATCAAGATTTAAAAAGAAAATCGTTGGTCTAGGTTTAATAATGATAAAGTTCTCTTATATCATAATAAGTAAGAAAATATTATGATAATAAGAAAGAAAAAATACAATGATAGATGAAAATTTTATTTGCAGCTATTTGATGCTTTTAAATAATAATTAATCATAATTTTTTCCTAGCCTTAAGAGAATGTTGAATTAATACAACCATTATTTAGAAATTTAAATGATATAAATTAGAAAATATTAGTTATTTACTTCTAATTATATGTATTTAAAAATGCTTATTTATATATTTTTGTGTTAAATATAATATTTATATGCATAAAAAACTTACTCTTCTCTTATAAATCCACCCAATCGTATTTAATTGTATTACAAATACGAGTTATTGATTAATTTGCGAATTATATTGGATTTATTACATATAATATAATAAATACGGTATTACGTAAAGGAAATGTTGGCATGCCAAATGATATCGGATGTGCGGGTAGCTCATCAATCTAGGGGTGGTTTTTTCACCCCTGGTTTATTTCCTCGCAGTATATGGTGGTTGTAATTGATGATGTTGATAATTAAAGACTGGTTATGGTATCGAGGTACCCTTCAATGGGCTTCTACTTGCTAAAAGTCTTCCATCATATCAGCCTGACGTTTTTGCCTTACAATAATACCTTATCATCACTACTTTTTACTTATATAACAAAAAAACTGCTAAAAAATATTAAAGGCCATCGAGAAAGAGACATTCAAGCTTAAGTTTTCCAATTGTACAAAAGCTAGTTTGAAGCTTTGATCAACATTTCCAGATCACAAAGAACTCGTTTCTTTGATGAGAATAGAAAACATACCATATAATAAATTATTATATACACAAATTAATTAATTATATGAAAACCACCCAGACAGCTTATTTTCTGAAAATTCTATTGAAATTACATGGAAATATTTTTTTATTAAATAAAAGCGGCAAAGCTTTGTCACATCATATTCAAAATCCTGTGTGTATTGTGAATATATTTTTGTGAAAGTAAATATTGAAAGACAAATATCGATATTGAAAAGATACACGACACATAATATTGTTGAACACAACACAAAGCCTCAGTATATTTTGCTTCACACGTTGTGGGATATAAAAATAATAAAACATATGAATTACAACATAAAAATAATTCTTAAAAAATATACCACCTCAAGTTTTCTCACCCCTTTTATTATTTAAAATTCATTATTTTAAAAGTTCCAATAGAAAATATTATTTATAACCATATGTGGAGTAGTTTTGAAAAAAATATTTTAAATGGTCAAGTTTATTAAAGAATCTATTTTAAATTAATAATGATTGTTGCCTTATATTGTGGTTTCTTTACTTTATATTCGGCATTGTTGTAACGTTTGTTTTTTGGAAAGCTTTTCTTTCCATCATCGAAATGTTTCCATAGAAAAGGATCAGTGATACAGTGGACAACGATGGGGTTGATCCCCAACCTTTTTTGTGTAATATATTTATACACAATTCCACTAGATTATTATCATTATCATGTTTAAAAACCTTATTTTATTATTATTATAATAATCACAATACACACAAAAAAATCCCTAAAAAGGAATTATTGTGCTCTTTTTATAATATGTAAAAAATACCCAGCCACATATTTTTATCAATTTTAAATAAAATCTTATATACGCAAAAAAGAGTTTATTTACCACAAGCTTCTGTGATTGGTCTTGGATATATTTTTTAGAATACCACCGACTTATTATTTTTTTATTTATTTACGCCTCGATTAGCTAACAACGACGTATTAATTAACTGTCTGTCGGTGATCTTAACTATTACTAGTTACACAGGTCACCGACTTAATAATCAGTATTTACCTTACAATACAGGAAATCAGAGTAAACCTGGATCAAGACGATAGATCGGGATTTTATTAATATTATTCATTATAAATTTAAAAAAAATGAGCGGGATTTGAACCCATGACCACAGTTTTTATAAACACGCGTCTTTTTCTCAGAGCTATTACGCTGGTATTTATGCAAAAATTTGAGTAATTTTACATGAATTTGTTATCATATTATAATGGCTTCTTAAAAAGAATACGATGGATTTAAAAAATAATATTTTATTCTAACAAAAAATACCCGCAAGGCGACTCTATTATTGTTAGTTCCTTATTTTATGAAAAATGTAATTTACGTCAATTCGCATATTTTCTTTGAAAATTTCGAAATAATAATTTATTATATTTCAGCATGCTTTAAAAATGATTCCCTGATTTTACACAATACGCAGATTGTTCAATGGTCAGCTAACCTACGTATAATGTTTTCTCTATAAATATAATAGTTATTGTGTTATAAATATGCAGAAATATGAATAAAATAGTCGTGATGGGAGTGTTCTAGAGTGGTTTAGTATTGAAGCTTAGTTATTTTTAAACTCCACATAGACGACATCACAACCACGGCGACAATTCTCAAGCAAGCTAACACAAACACAAATAATCGCTGGAAAATAATATTAATAAATATTCACAGGTAAAATTTTCATATAAGGTTTGGATATTATGAACGTATACCTAATTGTATCAGGATTTTTTTATATAGACTTTTGCGAACATGCTGGGAAAAAGTTATCAAAACATACGTATTATACAGGTTAGATTTTTTTTAATCAATTAATATTTACTAAACACTGTGAATTAACACAATAATGTGTCTAAAAATCCAACCTTTAAGATCTTCCAATAAGTCCCTCAATCTATATACATTCGAAAAAATAAAATAAAATAGTTTAGAATAAATTGTTTTGAAATTTTCTGAAAAAAAAGAACATAAATAATATTTATTATAAATTAAGAGTGTTCGGTATTTTACATGAAATTAATTTAATTAATTCCGCCCAATTCAAAAATAAATAAATTGATTTTATCGGTTATGACGACTAGGAGATGATATTAATAAAATCCCAATCGATCGTCTCATTCCAGTTTTCTCTGATATCCTGGATTGTAACGTAAATACTGAGGCGATTGTTAAGTCAAAATAAACTGTGTAGATAATAAATAAATAATACATTCGGCCGTATTCAATATAATAGTTGCTGTTTGTATTTGTACGTATAGGAACAGACTAGAGCTTGGTTATATTAGTGTACACGCATACGCACCGCACGCACACATATATACCAGCTTAATAGCTAAGTATGCGCGTGGCTACAAATACTGTGGTATGGGTTCAAATCCCGCATTAGTAAAAAAAAATAGATCGGTTATTGTATTACTGGGAATAAATTGAGTATTATTTAAAAATAAATTCAGATTTTCGGTCTATATTTCAAATATAAATACACCTAAACATATTTCTAGTAACTGTAATAATTAACTTAATTATAAATAATCACGTTGTTAGGGTGATCAAAGCGGCTTATTATTATTAGTGAACAGAACCAGCTTAATAGATCAGGGGATAAAGCGTGTGTAAAGAAATACTGTTGTCATGGGTTCGAATCTCGCTTTGTTAAAAAAAAATGATCAGTTATTATGAATCTCGATTGATCGTCTTGATCCAAGTTAACTCTTCATCCTTTCAAGAAACTCACATATGTTTAAAAAATATTATTCAAGAGAGTCATTTTTACATAACTAAAAAGTGTTCGGTATTTTTGAGTGTGTTTTAGTGAGTCGTGCTAGAGCTGAATAGTATTAGTGCGTATAGGAATAGACTAGAACTTAGAAGTATTGGTTTACACACATAAGCACCGCACGCACACATGTACCAGCGTAAAAGATCAGGGAATAGCATGGTTCAAATCTCGCTCAAGTAAATAAAATTGATTTGATCACTTTTATTTACTTGAGCAACACTTTTGAAACCAAAAACTATAAGTGGTTCTTGGGTGTGTTTTTATCAGCAAAATCAGCAGAATGATGAAATACCCTGTTATTTGTATTATATTCAAACAAAACTGCAATTCCAATAAATACGATAATATAAAGTAGTGAGTATTATAAGAAAAGAGTTCCTATGGTCTTATTCGGTGAAGTGGTCAAGTCATATGGCTATTGTATTGTGAACATAATATATCACTAATATCCTAATTTACCGGTTGTATTTTTATTTAAAAACTTGCCACGAAATATGTTCCCACATATGTGAGATGTTTAAAAAACATTTTTTTTTCATTAAATAACTATTTTTCTCTATTATTATTAAAATAGGGTATTTTGACATAACAAGGTGAAAATTTGTAGAAACAGTTATTTTTTTTCAATAAATCACACAGAGGCTTCGAAGTTTATTATTAGCTGCAACTAAACAAGCGGATGACAATAAATACTATCGTCATTTTAAATTATCAATATTTATTTCATTTACTGATTATTTCAATTAAATAACCATTCTTAGAATTCATACATTCATTCATTCTACCACTTAATACCTCGGACATCGTTCAAGTGGTTTGGTAAAAACACTTGTATATTAAATTGAACTGATATTTCTGTTTCATTGATTTTTTAAAATCCAAAAACCCTCAAGTACCTGATATTTTTCAAGGGCTTATTCACTCTTATAATTATTGTGTGATATTTTTCAAAAAGTTTCAGTATTCTTTCGACTTTCAACGCCATTAACATTATTTTTTTGTGTATTTCTATAAGATGAGACGACGCGACGGTAATACAACTTTAAATATTTGAGATTTGTGTTTTATTTGTGAGAAGTCACTATTGAATAGTGATTTTGTTAATTAAGTGTGTGGTTTGAGAACTTTAAAGACTTCTATAAAATGAATAGCGGAAATTTTCCCATTAATATCAGTCAGTGCACCTCGTAAAAATAGTAGCGGTGACAAAAAAATGATTATCGACACAAGGTCAGTAACGCAAGTAATCTAGAATTTAAAGACAATATCATAAAAATAGTAGAGAAACGAAAGGATTAAAAATTTTTGGAATCGACCACTAGTAACTATAATCATAAATAATATAATCATTTACCCAATCGATGAAGGAGATTAATAATCAAGTATATTACGTATATGAGAGATGTAATGTATGAACTAATTAAAAATACAAATTATTAATTGTAAATGATTTTATAACTGTATACTTGGTATTATTGAGTGAGTATTACAGGTATCATATCGGCTATAGCGAGGATAGACACTTATAATGATAAAATGATAGGAAGAGCTAATAAAATTATGTCACATGCGATTCAATATTAATGTATGAGAAAAAGTATACTAATAAAACCATTTTTTCAACAGAGTGAATGAATATATTTACCATTTGTCTTTATTTGAATTGCTTTTTGAGAAAAAGCATTATATTTTGTTATCTGTATTATATTCAAACAAAACTGCAATTCCTATAAACACTATAGAGTATGGTCATATTCAGTGAAGTGGTCATGGAATGAATGCTTAAAATAATATCAGTTGGGAATTCTAGTCACTTGAGATATTCCAATACTTATCCTAATTTACCGGTTGTATTTGTGTATATTTATTTATTTTATTGAAGGTAGTGGTGTGAGTAATGTGCGAGTGTCTCGTAATGAGGCAGGTAAAGTAGTGATATCGGCTAGTAGTAGTAGTAGGTATAGTAGTATAATAGATATTGTGGGTGTGTGCGTGTCGGTGTAGTAGTGTGTGTGGGGGAGCTAGGATGAGAGTGTGTGAGTGTGATGCATAGTAGTGTGTGTGTGACTTATCATCTCCAAGTATTTCAAGAAGGACATTGAAGACAGCGATAACTCCGTGTATCGCCTTCCCGTGCGCTTCCCCTCCGCAAATCTTCCCTACAAGAACAATTTTTAGCTTGCCCCTTTTAAATATTGCATTATTACATATTTAAAAAATACTCGTATGTTGATAACACAATGGGGCACGTTTTTCCGAAAACAGTGAAACGATATAACATTTGAATAAAGAGATATTAAATAAAAACCTCAAAAAAACGGTTTTTCGGCCGTCCTGTAAAGTTGTGTTTTTCGACTCATCGCCGTCTTAGCGGAGCCCGTCGATATGTTTTTTTTTATAAATAATAATATTATATTATAAATAAAAAATGCAGTTAAAACAAGTGATCGTAAATAATAAGAATTGTTACGCCATCCCTTAAATCTGAGAGAATCTCAAGTTTGTTTAACTTCAAAAACACTCAATTGCAAAATAATCAAAACAAATAATTGAAATTATATGAAATTCAAATAAAGACAACTGGACAAAGGTATTCTTTCATTTTATTGATTTTGCTTATAAAAATACACGTATTGGAAATATTACATTTATAAAACCCAAGAATCCCTTAGAGTTTTTACGTTCAAAAGTGTTGATAATCCACCGATATTATTATAAAGTAGGCGTCTTTGTTTCAACCAGTTATTAAAAAATACCACTTTTATTATTTAATATTATCACTTAAAAGATATGTGTTTTTTATAACATAATAAATCATTTTGTTCTTAGTAAAAAATTGCAGTTAAAACAAGTAATCGTGAATAATAAGAAGTATTGCGCATTCCTTGAGATCGCTTGATAGTTTGCTTGAGAGTTTGCTTAACTCCAAAAATATTTGAAATTTTTAACAATTCAAGTAATGACAAATAAACAAAGGTATTCTTTCATTCTGTTGATTTTACTGATAAAAACACACGTGTTGGAAATATTAATAAAACCCAAAAATTGTAATTTTTTGCGTCCAAAAGTGTTGATAATCCACCGATAATATTATTAAACAGGACGTCTTTGTTTTGAACATTAATTAAAAAAAAAATATTTTTATTATTTAATATACAAACGAAATTATTTTTGTAAAGTGCACTTAAAACAAGTTATCGTGAATTATAAGAAGAGATACGTTCGAATTTGTTTAACTCCAAAAACAGTGTAAAGTAAAATTAAGAGTATTATATTATTATCTAGCATTTATTTTTAATTTTTAAAATATCGAAATCCTTGAGCCCTGGAGTATTTGTTTTGAATACATCTTGGGTAAATGTAGTAAATTCCTTAAGTGGGTCTATAAATTTTTGTTTATTAATAATATGAATTGTGTCGATTAAACGTCAATTGTCGTGAATTGTTTATTCAAATGGCGTATTGTCGTTTCATGTCTGAATTTTATCACAGATTTATCCCTTAATATTTTTTCCCGCAGCCTCCGCCTTCTATAAATCAAGCCAGATAATTCCCAGAAGTCATTCGGCGGGTTCAGAACCCAAGTTTTCCTTTTTTTTCGGTCTAGTATAAATAATATCGGCGAATGAGAGAACACGTATCGGATTGCGTGCAAAAGTTTAATGTGAAGTTTTTGACAGAAGCGTGAAAAATGGCCGCGGACTCCATTTAAAAATCTATGGGAGGAAATGGTAAATTTTATTATTATTTTTTTTACGCTTTTGCATACTAGCTTTCCCGGTTGAGTTTGTATCGGATTTCCCCCGAAAAAGTGACGCCCCGTCGGGAATAAGTTTCCGATTTATATATGAAAACCATGATTTATGTACGTCTAAACTCTCGTGTGATTGATTATAATATAATCATATTTATCCAAGGTTATAGATACCTTTCAATTTTCAATAATATTGTTCTTAGAAGTAAACTTGTATTTTTTTGGTTTTGGTTGTTGATTCTTTGGTTAAAAATAGACACTGTTAAGTTATTTGGCAAAGAAATGTTACGTTTTCTCGTTTTCTCTCAAGAAACGATCTCGTTGAATAAACACAAACAATATATTATATGGACAAGACACTGTTTGCTGATAAATAATTTATTTTATTAATATAAACTTAAATAAATAATTATTTATGTAGAAGAACGTCGAAGATTTCGCATGGAATATTAATTATATCGACCAGATTCCTTATAACAACTAGATTTATTGATAATGAAGCTAGTTAAAATATATTTATAAGATATTTTATTGAACTAAGTGGTACGGCGTATCAGTATAATTAGATACTCATATTTTAATTCGGTTCTTCAGATTTCAATAATAGATAAGCATTACATAGATTTTCATGATAATTGAAGCAAAACCCCATTGAATATTTGAAAATAATTTGATCCTAGTAAATGACTACATTCAATACTAAAATTGAATATAGTCTATTCCTAGGATCAATTATTATGTTTTTATCTCCCATAATTTTTATTTATAAATAAATATATATATATACAATTGTAAAATATATAAAGTATAATGATATTGATGAATATTAAAACATGT
>JAGTTH010004343.1:0-60885 GCA_022606485.1 Agraylea sexmaculata | reverse complement strand
TTTAGACACAACAACGTGTTAATTGTCTGTCGGTGATCTTAACTATTACTAGTTACACAGGTCACCGACTTAACAATCAGTATTTACCTACAATACATGAAATCAGAGTAAACTTGGACCAAGACGATCGATCGGGATTTTATTAATATTATTCCCGATCTCCCAGTCGTAACAACTGATCAAATCAATTTAAAATTTCTTACAATATATATATATATATATATATATATATATATATATATATATATATATATATATATATATATATATATATATATATATATATATATATATATATATATATATATATATATATATATATATATTTATATATATATATATATATGTGGCTTCTCAAATAACTATTATAAAAGAAAGGTAGGTACAAATTATCAGTATGGTGTTATAATAATTATTTTATCGTGGATTTAATAATATAATGATTGTAAAGATCCATTATTTCATTTATAAATTTCATTTTAAAAAATAATTCCATGATTTAAAAAAAAACCGACTAGCGATTGTTCAATTGGAATCAAAATTTTAGTCGGTCTCTTTTATTTTACTAATGGAAAATTCTGGCAAATGTAACATTGTATGTACAGATACACCTATTAATGAAATAAATTAAAATATCATGTTTTTCAGGTATGGATTTATCACAAGATCTAATTGATCTGGGATATTATTACAGATTTAACACTCGAAGACCTAAAAGTATGGCATTTGACGCACAAAATCAAAGCAAATTAATGAAATAATTAACATTCAATACAGATATGTTCATTAATTCTACAATATTAAACAATCGTGTTGGTATCAAAAGAAAGCCAAGGAAAAATAGCATTCAAAATATTATCGTTTCGGTTAAAAAAAGAACCTTCCACATCAAAAGTTAAAGGTGACCAAAATTTAATACACAGAGTCACTTTGGTATATAAACTTATCAAGTTATTCACTCACTGTGAATTTAAATCGTCATGTTTCCTTTAATTTATATTTGCAGAAGTTCCCATAAAGTCTTTCTTCAACACAATCGTCATCTGGTCAACATTGTAGTTCTAGTGGAGCATATAGTAATAAAGCATTTACTCCCAAAAAGGAAGAAAAACCACCGAAAATAGAACACAAACACCATTACAATCTTTCAAAACATGTAAGACTTGAAAAACTATCAATAAATTTAATCACATTTAATTCTTATGATTTTCAGACGTCTTCTACATTATTAACCCCGGATATTAAATTAGCTCCACTGCCTCCTGTGACAGTAACTGTATCAATAGACTTGTCATTAGAATCATAAAATTTGACTATTGACTATTATTATTCAGCGACCTTGGCTAGTCGACAATGTGTAGTCAGACATTGTTTTATCATTCAGAGAGTACACTTGAGAAATAAATAAAATATTTTTAATACATAATCTAGATTCTTATTACTGGTAAAATACTTCTACGCTTTTTTTGTTTCTTGATATTTTTATAGGTGTATTGACAATCGCTAATTCTGGATAATAATATTTTACTTGAAAAAACCTGTGAATAAATGAAGAAAATTGATCCAAGTGATACAAATGAAAAATGTATGATTATTGATTAGCATGAATAAATAACCACCTTCATTGTTTTATATGAGTGGCAACTATTGCTGAAGCTGTCACTGTATTTGGGGTTGTTTTGGTGAAGTGAAACGGTCACAGAGTACAAATGGCTGAGGCTCAGTTTTTCAAGCTGCGATTATTGGATCGAATGCCGACATTACCTTCAGATTTATTTTCATTTCACTCAATATTGTGCTCATACCTCTATTTTATGTTCTTGAAGTTTGCTACGTTTTGCCTGCGTTATACGAAGACTCTTGGCGTTATTATATACATGTTGCTTCGGCACCTACCTTGTTCACAATGTAATCGGCAACTTGATACTTGGGGGCGAGAGGACCTGCACACCATGGAAGAGTTACTAGCTCCCCAAACCTGGCTGGAGACTGTGTGGAATCTGTCAATGCTTAACTCCACCCCGGGATCTTGGCATTGTAAATCTTACCAAAAGTGTGCGTTTTGAAAAGGGACCATCATTGCAATTTCTTCGGCTGCTGTTGGTTACTTCAATCACAGATACTTCTTCATGTTTGTCGTATACCTCTTCATCTCCATGTGCTACACACTCTACCTCAAATATATCCTTCATGGTATCTTCGTGGTGTCTTGGGATTTGAAATGGTACTCTTTACATCAAGTTCTTTTTCCTCTTTTGCTGCTGCCACACAATTGAGCGAAGAAAACTTTACGTGCTCATTCTCGTGATCAATGTAATCGTATTTTGCTTCACTGGTTTCCCATCTATCATCACGGCTATGTTCATCTTGCAAGGAAAAATCACTCCTGAAAACAAAAAAGAACTTCCGGCTCAGCTACGACAATGGATGGAAGAATAATTTGCGAGATGTTTTTGGCAAGAAATGGTACTTGTGTTGGGTAACTCCTTCTTGAAGAGTACGTTGCCGGGAGACGGAATCCACTGGAAAGTTCACGTCAAACAGAATTAATTTGCTTTTCCTTATAACTCCGAGATGCATCAGCAGTTCCAGCTATATATTTTAAGTTCTATCAATGCATTCTCAATTTACCTTTTTTGTAACAATAATGAAATATGTATTCATTAATACATATATGCCAAAGTTGTCCTAATATGATACGGACTGCATTTAAAATGTGAAGAATAACAAAAAACAAATTTATTATAAAATTGCAATATTCTAAGATTAAGATACAAATTTTATAGCACCTTTGTATAATGTGATGATAAAATGATTTAAGTGCCATATAATTTATTGTACTTAGTCAAGTAAATTTAAAATATATATATGAAGTGGTAAAACCACATGTTAACTTTCTCATTGTCCATGTATTAAACATAAGGAAATGTACTTAATTGTTGAAACAAGTATATAATTTTGTTTTTATATAAAATATTTCTCAATTATCAATCTTCGTCCGTCGAGGATAATTCAAGAAAGACTGATAGAGAAATATTATATTATATTCATTGAAAATTCAGTCATAAAAAATATTTTAGTTTGACCAAAAATAATATGTATATCTATTGCAATAATATGCATTGTTAGCGAATAAGATAGTATTATATTTATTTTTTTATATATGTATATGAATATTATGTTTTTCGCTCAATGGAGTGTTTTGTATTGAGTTTTCTGTTTACATTCTACAACATTTTAAAAGTCTGATTGTTCATCGATGTAAGATTCTGCACAAAGCATTGAAAATTGCACATTGATAAGATTTTTTGATGTTTCTTTTTACTATTCCAATTTTGTATTTTTTATTTTATACTCTTAATTCAAGAATCAATATTGTAATAGATCAAAAGTAGACTATGGTAAGATCCAATATACAGTCAGTTAAAATAAATAAATAAACTATAGTTTTGTATAAGAAAATATGTATATTCTAAATCTCTGATAATCACAAAAATGTCTTTGTTTAACATATCACATAATATTGCTCACATATAGTCTGTTTAAAACATAGAAGGGATATAAAATATAAGCATGTGGTAACTTTGGTTATTAATTATTTGCAAAGCTATTACATTGTCGATATCCAATTCTTCCATTTCTCGTGTGCTTTAAAGAGACCTTCTGGACTGCTGCGGAATGGGCGGCCTAAAAGCGTAAAGTTAGTAGACAGCACTCGTATGGATTCGTTAATAAATGCTTTAATTTCCATCAGTTGCTTATTCGAAGGCTCCAGTGTTGTGAAATTACCTATCACAGCTACGGATATTGAATTTTCATCGATATTCCCGTCGATTTTACCTGATACATTCCAGCTTCCCTCATAAGTTTCGCTGCCATTCACTCACCATAAAATTAAACGGTAAGTCTGACTCGTTATGCAGTATATTCTGATAATAATTTATAAAAAATATATATCAGTAAAGAGTGTTTTAAATAATATTATGCATTGAATCTAATCAAACCTGAATTCTAATAGTATACTTCGGCAATCATTGAGTTTGCGGCAAAGTTTCACTGATGTATGAGTTAATATCAAGTGTGAAGCGGGAATCGTGATCTGCTTATCGGTCCATCGAGGAGGGTTGGCGCCCAGTTTTCACGATACACCAATTCAAATGGTAAACTTACAGGCCATTGCTTTTCTATTTTGAAACAAAGAAAAAATTATTTATGTAAACTTATAATTATGATTTTATATTATTCTTTCCCTTGGCGATGTCTGATATTATCTTGATTAATCAACACACAAATTATCATAAACTAAACAATGAATTTTGCAACTACTATGTATTAATTTAGAATGCATATATTTGCATGAATTCTGGATAAGAAAAACCAAATGATTTGTTAACAAGTATATGTTAAAACAAAGTATCTAAATGATTATTGAAAATAATAGTAACAAATAAATAAAATAAATTTTCAGACCTGGAATTAATTTAACAATCAAATATTAACGGGTATTTAAAACCTGATATCAAATTATCATTTCAAGAATGGTTTTACCACATTTATTTTTAAATATTTATCAAACTGGATCTTTTATATACAAAATGTGGGTTATCTTATCAACTAGACTTTTATTTGTCATTGTAATCTAAAACAAACTCCATGCTATATTATCGATCAAACCTTGTTCTATCAGCAAATAAATTCCTATAGTTATACCGAATATCAGTTTAAAGCATATAAATATAATTGTAGCTGGAGATACGAGGTTTAGGCAGTAAACTGGTATACTCTTAGGAGGTCCATTTTTCATAATCATCGTCGTTTTTCAAAATCTCTTTCTTCATGAGTCTAAAATATTTATAAATAAAATTGAAAATCACTTCTCATACCTACAGGTGAAACCAAAGGCTGCATAATTAGTAAAAACAAACTAAATAGTGATGCTATATTATTCGATCTATGAAATCAAAAACTAACTTTGTTCTATCTCGTTATTTGCTATTCTATGTGCGTATATGAATATCATGTTGTATTAAAGCCTGCATATAAATAGTGACTGTCAAATAAATAGTCAAAACTATTTCCGTTTCTGTACGAGGTTTAGGCAGTAAACTGGTATAAGGTTGGGATAAATTTACAATCATCGCCGTTGTATCAAGGAAGAAATACTTCATGGTTTTAATTCACATTTACATGGCGATTTGATAACACTTTTTTTTAATAGATTTTAAATCAACATGGTTTTAGCAAGTGTATATTAAAGAACATTTATTGGAAATCGAATAAGGATAAAAAAATTAAAGAATCACTGAGCACTATTGAAAAAAAAGAAAATAACATGTATTTCTTCCTAATTATACAAATTATTAATTATTATTTGGTTTATTTATCGACCTTGTTTTTTTTTCAATGGCAATGGCCGAAATATTTTGACAGCACAAAGTTTTGACATTTATTTGACAGTCACTGGCAGACTCAACATGTCCATATACGTTAAGATAGCAAATAACGAGACACATCGCATTATTTTTGTTGTAGTATATTTTATTTTCACTATTTATTTTACATTATTCCACTAATTATGCAGCCTTTGGTTTCACCTGTAGGTAAGACAAAGAAACTGAGAAGTGATTTTCAATTTTATTTATAAATGTATATTTTTAGACCATGAAGAAAGAGATTTTGAAAACGACGATGATTATGAAAATGGACCTCCCCAAGAGTATACCAGTTTACTGCCTAAACCTCGTACGAAACGGAAATCTCCAGCTACAATTATATTTATATGCTTTATGGCTTTAATACTGATATTCGGTATAACTATAGGAATTTATTTGCTGATAGAACAAGGTTAGTGATTTCATAGATCGAATAATATAGCATGGGAGTTTGTTTTAGATTACAATGACAAATAAAAAAGTCTAGTTGATAAGATAACCCACATTTTGTAAACTATATAAAAGATCCAGTTTGATAATCATATTTAAAAATAAATGTGGTAAAACCATTCTTGAAATGATAATTTGATATCAGGTTTTAAATACCCGTTAATATTTGATTGTTAAATTAATTCCAGGTCTGAAAATTTATTTTATTTATTTGTTACTATTATTTTCAATAATCATTTAGATACTTTGTTTTAACATATACTTGTTAACAAATCATTTGGTTTTTCTTATCAGGAGATTCATGCAAATATATGCATTCTAAATTAATACATAGTAGTTGCAAAATTCATTGTTTAGTTTATGATAATTTGTGTGTTGATTAATCAAGATAATATCAGACATCGCCAAGGGAAAGAATAATATAAAATCATAATTATAAGTTTACATAAATAATTTTTTCTTTGTTTCAAAATAGAAAAGCAATGGCCTGTAAGTTTACCATTTGAATTGGTGTATCGTGAAAACTGGGGCGCCAACCCTCCTCGATGGACCGATAAGCAGATCACGATTCCCGCTTCACACTTGATATTAACTCATACATCCAGTGAAACTTGCCGCAAACTCAATGATTGCCGAAGTATACTATTAGGAATTCAGGTTTGATTAGATTCAATGCATAATATTGGTTAAAACACTCTTTACTGATATATATTTTTATAGAATTATTATCAGAATATACTGCATAACGAGTCAGACTTACCGTTTAATTTTATGGTGAGTGAAGACGGCGAAACTTATGAGGGAAGAAGCTGGAATGTATCAGGTAAAATCGACGGGAATATCGATGAAAATTCAATATCCGTAGCTGTGATAGGTAATTTCACAACACTGGAGCCTTCGAATAAGCAACTGATGGAAATTAAAGCATTTATTAACGAATCCATACGAAGACGAGTGCTGTCTACTAACTTTACGCTTTTAGGCCGCCCATTCCGCAGCAGTCCAGAAGGTCTCTTTAAGCACACGAGGAAATGGAAGAATTGGATATCGACAATGTAATAGCTTTAAATAATTATTTAATAACCAAAGTTACCACATGCTTATATTTTATATCCCTTCTATGTTTTAAACAGACTATATGTGAGCAATATTATGTGATATGTTAAACAAAGACATTTTTTGTGATTATCAGAGATTTAGAATATACATATTTTCTTATACAAAAACTATAGTTTATTTATTTATTTTAACTGACTGTATATTGGATCTTACCATAGTCTACTTTTGATCTATTACAATATGTGGCATTCTGAGTGAATTAAGAGTATAAAATAAAATACAAAATTGGAATAGTAAAAAGAAACATTTATTTCAAAAAATCTTATCAATGTGCAATTTTCAATGCTTTGTGCAGAATCTTACATTATAATTGATCGATGAACAATCAGACTTTTTTAAGATATTGTAGAATGTAAACAGTTTTATAAATATAATAATTACCCCAGAACCATCACTCGTACAAAACACTCCATTGAGCGAAAAACATAATATTATATTACATATATAAAAAAAATAAATATAATACTATCTTATTCGCTAACAATGCATATTATTGCAATAGATATACATATTATTTTTGGTCAAACTAAAATATTTTTTATGACTGAATTTTCAATGAATATAATATAATATTTCTCTATCAGTCTTTCTTGAATTATCCTCGACGGACGAAGATTGATAATTGAAAATATTTTTTATATAAAAACAAAATTATATACTTGTTTCAACAATTAAGTACATTTCCTTATGTTTAATACATGGACAATGAAAGTTAACATGTGGTTTTACCACTTCATATATATATTTTTAAATTTACTTGACTAAGTACAATAAATTATATGGCACTTAAATCATTTTATCATCACATTATACAAAGGTGCTATAAAATTTGTATCTTAATCTTAGAATATTGCAATTTTATAATAAATTTGTTTTTTTTTGTTAGTATTCTTCACATTTTAAATGCAGTCCGTATCATATTAGGGACAACTTTGGCATATATGTATTAATGAATACATATTTCATTATTTGTTACAAAAAAAAAGGTAAATTGAGAATGCATTGATAGAACTTAAAAATATATAGCTGGAACTGCTGATGCATCTCGGAGTTATAAGGAAAAGCAAATTAATTCTGTTTGACGTGAACTTTCCAGTGGATTCCGTCTCCCGGCAACGTACTCTTCAAGAAGGGAGTTACCCAACACAAGTACCATTTCTTGCCAAAAACATCTCGCAAATTATTCTTCCATCCATTGTCGTAGCTGAGCCGGAAGTTCTTTTTGTTTTCAGGAGTGATTTTTCCTTGCAAGATGACATAGCCGTGATGATAGATGAGGAAACCAGTGAAGCAAAATACGATTACATTGATCACGAGAATGAGCACGTAAAAGTTTTCTTCGCTCAATTGTGTGGCGGCAGCAAAAAGAGGGAAAAAGAACTTGATGTAAGAGTACCATTTCAAATCCCAAGACACCACGAATGCCATGAAGGATATGTTGAGGTAGAGTGTGTAGCACATGGAGATGAAGAGGTATACGACAAACATGAAGAAGTATCTGTGATTGAAGTAACCAACGCAGCAGCCGAAGAAATTGCAATGATGGTCCCTTTTCAAAACGCACACTTTGCAAGATTTACAATGCCAAGATCGGGGTGGAGTTAAGCATTGACAGAGTCCACACAGTCTCCAGCCAGGTTTGGGAGCTAGTAACCTCTTCTTAATTGTGCCAGGTCCTCTCGCCCCAAGTATCAAGTTGCCGATTACATTGTGAACAAGGTAGGTGCCGAAAGCAACATGTATGTAATAACGCCAAGAGTCTTCGTATAACGCAGGCAAAACGTAGCAAACTTCAAGAACATAAAATAGAGGTATGAGCACAATATTGAGTGAAATGAAAAATAAATCTGAAGGTAATGTCGGCATTCGATCCAATAATCGCAGCACGGCTTGAGAAAACTGAGCCTCAGCCATTTGTACTCTGTGACCGTTTCACTTCACCAAAACAACCCCAAATACAGTGACAGCTTCAGCAATAGTTGCCACTCATATAAAACAATGAAGGTGGTTATTTATTCATGCTAATCAATAATCATACATTTTTCATTTGTATCACTTGGATCAATTTTCTTCATTTATTCACAGGTTTTTTTCAAGTAAAATATTATTATCCAGAATTAGCGATTGTCAATACACCTATAAAAATATCAAGAAACAAAAAAAGCGTAGAAGTATTTTACCAGTAATAAGAATCTAGATTATGTATTAAAAATATTTTATTTATTTCTCAAGTGTACTCTCTGAATGATAAAACAATGTCTGACTACACATTGTCGACTAGCCAAGGTCGCTGAATAATAATAGTCAATAGTCAAATTTTATGATTCTAATGACAAGTCTATTGATACAGTTACTGTCACAGGAGGCAGTGGAGCTAATTTAATATCCGGGGTTAATAATGTAGAAGACGTCTGAAAATCATAAGAATTAAATGTGATTAAATTTATTGATAGTTTTTCAAGTCTTACATGTTTTGAAGATTGTAATGGTGTATTGTGTTCTATTTTCGGTGGTTTTTCTTCCTTTTTGGGAGTATATGCTCCACTAGAACTAGAATGTTGACCAGATGATGATTGTGTTGAAGAAGACTTTATGGGAACTATCATACCGAGAGCTTCTGCAAAATTAATTAAAGGAAAAATGAGGATTTAGATTCACACTAAGTGAATGACTTCATAAGTTTATATACCAAAGTGACTCTGGGCTGTGTGTATTAAATCTTCGTCAGTTTTAACTTTTGATGTGGAAAATTCTTTTTTAACCGAAACGATATTATTTTGAATGCTATTCTTCCTTGGTTTTCTTTTGATACCAACATGATTGTTTAATATTGTAGAATTTTTGAACATATCTGTATAGAATGTTAATTATTTCATTAATTTGCTTTGATTTTGTGCATTAAATGCCATACCTTTAGGTCTTCGAGCGTTTAATCTGTAATAATATCCCAGATCAATTAGATCTCTAGATAAATCCATACCTGAAAAACATGATATTTTAATTTATTTCATTAATAGGTATCTGTACATACAATGTTACATTTACCAGAATTTTCCATTAGTAAAATAAAAGAGACCGACTCGACTAAAATTTTGATTCCAATTGAACAATCGCTAGTAGGTTTTTTTTTAAATCATGGAATTATTTTTTTAAATGAAATTTATAAATGAAATAATGGATCTTTACAATCAACGTATATTATTAAATCCACGATAAAATAATTATTATAGCACACCATACTGATAATTTGTACCTACCTTTCTTTTATAATAGTTATTTGAGAAGCCACATATATATATATATATAAATATATATATATATATATATATATATATATATATATATATATATATATATATAGCATATATATATATATATATATATATATATATATATATATATATATATATATATATATATATATATATATATATATTGTAAGAAATTTTAAATTGATTTGATCGGTTATTACGACTGGGAGATCGGGAATAATATTAATAAAATCCTGATCGATCGTCTTGGTCCAGGTTTACTCTGATTTCCTGTATTGTAAGGTAAATACTGATTGAAGTCGGTGACCTGTGTAACTAGTAATAGTTAAGATCACCAACAGACAATTAACACGTTGTTGAGTCTAAAAAGACCCTCTTTAAAATAAATGCTCTGCAGGGCGTTAATAAATAAATAAATACACTATGGTAAAAAGACCTTTTATATTACATAATTTCTATGGTTATTTTAATCAAAACTTTCTCAAACACCTTGGATCTCTGGTCGTAAAATAAATTGATATGCATTTTATTGATTTTTTGTAAATGGTCAATGAAAGGAAAAGTGAAATTTGAATATTATACAAGTGGCCGTTTATGGTAATTTGACATTAAATATTAATCAGGTAATTTATTGCTAATATCAGCGGCTGAGCGATGACATTTATTTGGGTGGAAATAGACTTGTCATTGTAATCATAATAATGTTTGACTATTGACTATTATTATTCGGCGACCTTGTCTAGTAGACAATGTGTAGTCAGACATTGTTTCAGTTGATTAATTAAAACCTGTCGCGTCCATTATTACATCAGTTACACGCTCGACGTCAAAGCGGCAGCACGTGTGTTTCAGCCGCGTACTATAGGGTGACCATTATTTATTTGATATCGAACTACGAGTGATATCAATAACCAGCGTGAATAATTTATCGATAATTAAATACAAAGCGAACACTTCAATCTTTAGTTCAAGGTAGGCTATCGTAAAATATTTTAAATTCAGTAGTTAGTGGATACCGTATATATTTACGATAATGATAATAAGCCTATGTCATTCTGAATTAACGTATTCACATTCCTTATATCGAAACTGTGTGATCATTTTTTATTTATTAATTATCATTCTAATATTTGTTATTTAATAGTTCGGAAAATTTTTGCAGTCTTCTATTTTTATTTTCGTGTCGCGAGGCCGCAGTCTGAATCAGGCTCTCATTCATCTGTAAACATTTCGGCGGGCCATGGCTCCAATAGTCAGTCAACAACGGCAGACGATTTCGATAAAAAATATACAAATGCATGTATGATATATTTTATTTATGATGGGTTTGTAAAAATATTTTATTTTCATTTGTATGTGAGACTGCACACGCACTTAATTTGATTCTGCCGACTGCACTCAGTATAATAGTGTAATGAGAGTGTGTGCGTGCGGTGCGTATGCGTGTACACCAATACTACCAAGCTCTAGTCTATTCGTCTACACACCATCTAGCACGACTCACTAATACACTCTTATTACAATTATTATGTACCTTTTGCACATTATTCAAAGTAGTATGTATATTAAAGAACTTTATTTGATGTAACTTTTACAATATATTATCAATCTTACTGTAGTCTATTCGTACAAACACGACTCACTAACACACTTTTATTACACTATTAAATTGAATAAGGTCCTTAATTAAACCTCCTAATAGATATGTGTAGCCGTATTATATCTATAATTATTAACGTGTGTGTATGTTGTGTGTCTGTCTGTATGGATTCATCAACTATCAGTGTTACCAGATGGAAGAATAATATTTCATATAATTATTTTACTACAATTAATACATATTTAAAATCTCGAAACGGGTATTTAAATTAATTTCAAACTAGAATTAGAGATATTTAATAATGAACAATAAATGACAATTCTCAAAAATAGTATTTATTGGGAAACTCTCTTTTTAAATATTGTGATGAGTGTTGTCATCATATGAAAACCTTATTCAATTATTTTATTTATGTTTTACTTTGAAAATTCAAACATCTTCTGAATAAAAAAATATAAAACTTATTACCCTCCTATTAAAAACCAAGCAGAACAACAAAAACATTAACAAATTGAAATGTATATGCATTTATATCTAACAATGAAAAAACAAATTCACTGGTTATTTTTATGATATTAATTTCACCGTTTACAAAATATATTGGATCGAATATTATTGACTCTATTAAGTGCGTTTAAATAGAACTTTACGTTACGTTTACGTAATTTACGAAATATACGTTTTAAAATACATTAATAAATTAAATTTCGAGATACGAGCAATTGGCTAGAGAAATCCATGGGTCTGTAATATTTTTTTCTAAACAGCCTACATTTGAGGGCGAGAAAAGTTTAACGAAAAAGGCAAACAGCAGTGAAGATAAAAGCGAAAGTAACACTTTATAAATCTAATTTATTTCAATAGATTCTCATTTTGGTTTTGTACAACAAATATTTGTCATTTATAAATACATATTTTTATTCAAACACATGTGGTACGTTAAAAAAACCATTTTGGTTGGTAGGACTTTTTGGGGGGCTGGAACGGATAAATGGCTGTTTGTATGAGAAAAATTGATTAAACTCGTGTGTTGAGGTAGAAACCGTAGTTATAAAATTAAAAGTGTAAACTTTTTCACCTTTAACTAAAACAATTACTCACAGGCTTTCCATTGGTCGATAGATATTGATAAAACTTTAAACTAAATGGTCCAGATTGTTACAGCTTATTGAAAAAAGTTTGTAATTTTAGAATACAGGACAACGTCTGTCGGGTGACCTAATTTATTATAAAAAACAAGAATAATTTAAAAAAAATAGTTACATATTTTTATATCTGATGTTTTTCCGCCAATGTCCTCAATTTAAAGATCTTAAAATTGCTACCATTGTATACAAATTCAGGAAAAAGCATTAAAAATAGTTATTGTTTTTTTAATATTTCACTGGGTTTTATTATCGGTTAGATATTAATTTTCTTTATTTTCAAAAATGGGACATTACATTGTCTCAATTGAAAATGTTGTAAACTTCGCTCAATATATTATATTTTAAATGTATGTATGTATATACTCTAAGGATGGTTGAAAGATTGACCCGTACAGACATACAGACATATAACATACACACACTTAGACAATTATATATATTATTATATTATACTTGAGTAATTTTGATTGAAATTTTCAATTTGTTAACCTTTTTTATGTTCTGCTTGGTTTTTTAATAGGACGGTTATATTTGAGTTTTGAATTCATTTTTGCTTAAAGTATTTTTTTTATCGATTAAGTATTAATCATAAAAATGTGGAATTATTAAGCATTATCAAATAAAATACAAAAAAGTGAGTCTCCCGATTAATACTGCTTTTTGAGAATTGTCATTTATTATTAAATATCTCTTATTTTATTTTGAAATTTATTTAATATTATTATCATTAAAAAACAATAGTTACATGAGATATTATTCTTCCATTTGGTAACACTGATGGATGAATGATGGATCCGCACAGACATACATATAACATACACACAACTTAGACAATTATATATATTATACTAGGGTATTTTTAATTGAAATTTTCACTTTCTTAATGTTTTTTTTGTTCTTATGTAAAAATGAAGTATAAAAATGTGACATTATTATGCATTATAAAATTAAATACATCTAAAAGTATTATGAAATTATTTTGATATTTTTAAATGCTCTGATTTGTTTTTAATACGAAGATAATAAGTTGTTTGTTTTTTCATTCGAAAGAAGTTTGAATTTTTTTATTAAAATTATTAATAAAATAATATAAAGTGAGAGTCCCGATAAATACTGTTTTTTGAGAATTGTCATTTATTATCAAATATCTCTAATATTATTTTGAAATTAATTTAATATTATTATCATTAAAATACACGTTTCGAGATTTTAGATCTGTAATAATTGTTGTGAAATATTATTGTTCCATCTGGTAACACTGATGGTTGAGGGACCCGCACAAACACCCATCTTAGAAATTATATATATTATTAATTATAAAATATTAAATCCAAATAAAAGTGTCAGGTTAAGGTATAAAAAAATGTTGAATTTATTGATCGAAACATACATATATACAATTTGGTTGGGTGTTACATTGAATATATAATCCGGACATCATAATATATGTAGTTTGTGTGATTGGGACTAGTATTGATTGGTAATTTTGGGGGTGGTGCGGATCGGCGGCAATGGCTGAAACAATGAAAGCAATGTTACAACGCAACGCATACCCTTGAACGCATCTCATCGGGGGTAGTTTGTATTGTACACTTACTAGTTTTACCACCATCCTCCATTCCAGCCGCTCTCCCAGCCGTGGGATTCCTTCCAGACGGGTGTGTGGACTTCCTTGTAGATGGGCACGTGGACTTCCTTGTACACGGGAACGTGCTTCACGATCGGGATGTGCTTCACCACCGGGATCTTCTCCACGTGATGATGGTGGACGGTGTGGACGTGGTACGGGACGTGGATCACGTGATGCTCGCTGACGAGTAAACAATCACAAGGTAGGCAATCATTAATAACATCATCATTATATTATACACACACATATATATATATATATATATATATATATATATATATATATATATATATATATATATATATATATATATATATATATATATATATATATATATATATATATATTATCCTATATATATATACGCACGTGGGGTTAACAAGGCTCTTTAGGCACAACAACGTGTTGATTCAGACGCAGTTTGTCTGCCTTCAAGTGCAGCTAAAGAGCCTAACAAAATTCTAATACAATTATTGCTGAAATCAAGCCTATTATTCCTGATCTCCCTCCCAGTCTTAATAACCGATCAAAACAATTTAAGAATTCTTGACTTGAGTGGATTTAAGCCCATATATATATATATATATATATATATATATATATATATATATATATATATATATATATATATATATATATATATATATATATATATATATATATATATATATATATAGTTAAGATCACAGACAGACAATTAATAAGTTGTTGTCTATAAAAAACCCTTTAAAAAAGCAATAAATAAATAATTGGAAATTGAATGCAATAAACTTAAAGTTCTAACTTAACTATAAAGATCGTCAAGAGCATAAAATTCTAGGGTAATGTTTTAGTAAAGATGTAAAGCGTGCATCTGTTTTTTCACCTTCTTGGCCAAGGTTTGGTTATGATAATTATATTTTTAAATAAAATGTATTGAGGTTGTTCGACCTTGAGTGCATTTTCCTTGCAAAGAATGTTGTTAGAATGTGTAAAAAATCGAAAGTAGGATATAAAAGTTAGTTTGAGGGAGAGAGAGTGTGGTTCGATTAAGTGTTTGCTAATCACATACAAGAGCCAAGAATGTTCTGTATACGGAACTAGCCGCTGAATTAAAAAAGGACTATACTGCTATTTAAGTGGTGGTGAAAGTTGCACTTTGGGTGCATGTAATTTATTTACTATCAACTAAATGTATTCAAATGAAAAGCCCGACACCGTCCGGCTTTTCATATAATTACATTACATTCGGCCGGCTAAGCCGATTATCTGCCTGTACTGGCTTTACACTCCAAGGGCTTTCACCATAATCATATCGATTATTCCCTGCTAAAAGGGCAGTACTACATGAATTTTAAAGGACACATTATCGACTTGAAAGGAAATACTAACACGCCACTCATTTTTGCACTTCACACAGGAACTATCGCATATTTAATAACAGCGAAGGCAATTTCATACGCCCCGATGGGCTTTTCAAATGGTTGTTTTAGACAAAATAACATATTAATTCATTGGTGATCTTAATAATAATCACCTCAGTATTTACCTTAAGGACAGAGTAAACCTGGATCAAGGGATTTTATTAATATTACTCCCGATCTCCCAGTCGTAATAACCGATCAAATCAATTTTAAAATGAGCGAGATTTGAACCCATGAATACAGTATTCTTATTTCTATTTTACTGCAAACCCCTTTCATAATACATAAATATACGGTTTTAAATTATTTTTAATTGACTAAATACATCAGTTATTTATGAAACGAACAATTTAAAAACTGTAAAGTTTTCAGAAGACTACTTGACATATATTTTCAAAATTAGTTTGTAACATATGCTCATTATTATTTTACTAAGTCGTTGACTAGTTTCTTAAGCATCTCCCATTCATAATTATAGATAATGTCTGTCTATTAGTTTCAGTATTACTGGGGATCAAAGGGAATAAGTCATATTATAAAAGGCCGTGTCGATTAAATTTATCATGAATTATTAGTTTGTAACAATACTGGAGTAATCGTATTTATTTATATATGAACATTTACGTTTTTTTTCATATTCTGATAAACCAGAGTAAACCTGGATCCAGACGATTGATCGGGATTTTATTAATAACTGATCATTTTTATCTTACATGAGCGAGATTTGAATCCATAACCACAGTTTTGTAGCCACACGATTTAAATTGATTATTATAAATAGTTCACAGAATAAAAGTATCTATTTTTTTTTAGCAAAGACCAATACCAAATGACGATATAAACAGCAAATTTATATTGAATATTCATTAGTGTTTTTGTGAACATTTTGAATTATTAAAAAACACACATGTAAATAGCTTTAATGCTCATTTTGAAAACTTATAATTCAATAACTCTTGGATTGAGATAAAATAAATTATGATCATGGCGATGAGCTCAACTCTAAATTGTTTATTTGATTTCATTAAATTAAATTACCAAATTTAAATCATTTATTAAATATACTCTTAGACAACGCGAAAGAGAAAAGAGAACTTACGCATTGACTGAATTATAAAACTATTTATTTTTGTCAGCAACGACCACTATTAAAAAAAATATTTTATTCTGTCTAAGTTGGTTTTAGATAAGTTGACAATAATTAAATTAGTCACTTCACTATTTTTCTTAGGTACGTTTTTAGTTATTCGTTGTTATATTATTTTTATTGGTTTTGTCAGAATTGACGATGACAATACTCAAACTTTAACCAAAACTTTCTTTTTGGTATATCGTTAAATATAAGATTTTATGTACCCACAAATATTTGAATAAATAATGAAACACTTATGTAATGTATTGATTTGATGGGTTATAAGCAGACAAACATATCTAGAAAAAATATCCCCATTTGAATTAAATATGTAGTTTTTCTTTTAATGATATGTGAAAAAGTAGGTCGTGGTGTTTACTTGTTTCCTTGTCAGTTTTTGTATTAATAATAAAAGATTCAATTATGTATAAAAGGGGCTAAAGCAGTGTTTAATTCATCTAAAATGTATTAGCCTTTGTGGTAAATATTGATTTATTTAGTATATTGTGTTAAAACTCACTGTTTTTTCCAAAATGAAGGAGCTGCCCAAGATGCCTCCAGGATAAGGGCCATCAGACAAAGCTGAAAAAAATAGTGATATTTTAATAGTCGTCACTTTATAAATTCAAGCGCATGTAGAAATATATAAAATCACAGAAAAAAAAGGCAAATTTTTAACTCACGATAAGTTTGATTTGCATGTTGATATTGTTATAAGTGATCAGTGACTGAGCTGAGCTTAGAATGACTTTACTTTGGATAACTCTCGCTTATTTTATACATCTTATAACTCCCCTCTTCTACTAAAAAGCCCCCCACGGCCCCCCACTTTTAATGTAATATACTTGTTTAATGGAAATCCAGGAAAAGCCTACATCATGAATCTGTATTAGTCGTTTGTTTGATTCTTCGCCATTATTACAAAACGCCATGGATACAGTTCAATGAATATTTTTTTATTTTAAGACTCTATAGAACTTCTTCTAGTTCTTATTTTTAAAAAATCAAATCATTAATTTTCCCGAATAAAAACTGACAATTATTTTTTAAATGAATGCATATGATTTAATTTTGTTATTTAAATTTACTCGAACAATTATTACCTAATATTTGCTAACGCTAAATTTATTTCCAAAATTATCTCGATTCAAATAGAATATTATTATTTATTAAAAAAAAAACAAATGTATCATTAATAAGACTTTTAAGATTCTTAAGAATATTTTTAACCATAATTTTATTGAGTTATATCAATTCAAGTAATTATTAATGTTATTTGTATGGAGAAAGCTGAATTGAACTAGGAAATTATTGTTGACTAGGGGAATTTTAATTGAAATTTTCAATTTGTTAATGTTTTTATATGTTCTGTTTGGTTTTTTTAATAGGACGGTAATAAGTTGTTTATTTTTTCATTCAGAAGATGTTTGAATTTTCAAAGTAAATTATAGATAAAATAATTTAATACGGTTTTCATATGATGAAAACAATCATCACAATACATATTTAAAAAGCGAGTCACCCAATAAATACTGATTTTTGAGAATTGTCATTTATTATGCATTGTTTAATATCTCTAATATATTATTTTTATCATTAACATCGTTTTGACATATAATATATGTATTAATTGTAGTAAAATAATATATATAATTGTCTAACTGTGTGTATGTTATATGTCTGTATGTCTGTCTGTATGTCTGTCTGTACGGATCAATCTTTCAAATATCCTCAGCGTATACAGAGTCGCTATATACAGAAAAATAGTCCTTAATATATCAGGGTACAAGCATTAAAATTTCGTGTGCTCTTAAGTCTTTATGGAACTGAGCCATATATTCAAAATAGAATAGAATATTTGGTAGTGAGACTGCATTTAAATTTGTTGATTATTGAAGATATGCGAAAGTAGCCCTTAATATGTATCGAATACCTTCGAGATATCGTATACTTTCGTTTGAAATATGTTTGCTGTCAGTTTAATCGAAATGTATGAAACTTCAAAAAATGTTCATTTTCAATGATTGTTTAAACTATAAAATGGGGCTTTTTCGAAATAGTAAAATGGTCCTATCTGACCGGCAACTAATGTAGATTCATCCATTATCTATAACACGTTTCATGTCTCTGTCAATAGAAGGTAGTTAATCGTAAACTGATATATTTTATAAATAATGGTCAAACGAAATCCATTGTGACAGCTAGGTGTTGCTAGGTGTTGCCAGGTGTATAAATAATTCAATTTAAATATTTAATCATAATTAATACATATCTAAAATCTCGAAACGGGTATTTTAATGATAATATTATTAAATTAATTTCAAAATAATTTTAGAGATATTTAATAATGCATAATAAATGAAAATTCTCAAAAAAAGTATTTATCAGGAGACTCGCTTTTTAAATATTGTGATGAGTGTTGTCATCATATGAAAACCGCGTTATATTATTTTATTAATAATTTTAATAAAAAAATTCAAACTTCTTTCGAATGAAAAAACAAAAAACGTATTATCTTCGTATTAAAAACAAATCAGAGCATTAAAAAATATTAAATAATTTCATAATATTGTTAGATGTATTTAATTTGATAATGCATTTCATTTTTAAAATCAAAAATTTCTTCTAATCGATAAAAAAACACTTTAAAGCAAAAATGAAATCAAAACTCAAAGATAAACGTCCTATTAAAAAACCAGGCAGAACATAAAAAAACATTAACAAATTGAAAATTTCAATTAAAATTACCCTAGTAATTATATAAAATATAATTCTTTTATCTGGTAACACTGATGGTTGATTGATGGATCCGCACAGACAGACATGCAGACATATATCATACACACACCTTAGCCAATTATTATTGTTGATAGTAATTTAAAAAAAATACTAACGTATGCATACACGTTAACTACACGTTAGTAGTTATTAATTAATATTTAAAATAAATGTGTCATCAAAATGTTACACGACCACGAAAATGAAACTAAATCTGATTGTTATCCAGGATGAGGGTATTTTTTAAATATTATATTCATATAATTTATTAGAATATTAATAAATATGTTCTATATACCATTTCATTGAATTTGAAAATTAATACTAAGCTTATTGTCCACCATTTGACCATTGAATTAGACCTAATTAGTTAAATGGAGAGTGTGGAGTTCAATCGGGGAATAATCCTTCACTTTGACATTGTATTCTGTCCTAGATTATAGGTAGTGTTGCCATATCAAATTAACGATTACACAATATCAATTAATTGTTGCCGGATTGTTGAAAATGCACTATGGCAACAATGTACACTTTTCCATTTCCTACATTCGCACGTGTTATTTCCCGAATAGTCATTATTTGATATTTTTATTGTGCAATCGTCATTTAATTACGTGTGATATTTTATTATTGAAAGAATAATCCGTGCTCTTTTAATCAAGCACACTGTGGAATATTAATTATTATTGATTTTGGATATTTAAAAATATTAGTCGAGACGCCCAATTCAAAAGTATTCTTACTTTTGTACGGTGGAAATTATTCAAACATATTACTATTACGACCAAACGCGTTTTCGCTTTCTTTGGCTTTCCATGACCTTTAAATTAATCAAAAAACTTGATTTTTATCATAAAATAAATAATCGATAGGTGAAAAGGGTTTTATAATAAACACAAAAGAATCAACATTATCACATTTTTATTCCAGATCAATAGTTTAGGCGGTTGTCTACAAATACTATGGTTATTGGTTCAAATTCGGTTCGATCTAAAATTGATTGCCTGTCGGTTACGTGTACAACAACAGGTTAAATACAAAATGAAAAAATAAAATATAACAACCAAATAATATAAAAATGTTGCATTTTTTTTCTAATTCAGTTTGTAGTTAGTAATTAACTAGCGGTATTATCCTTAAAATATTCATTGGATGGCGCTTTGTATATTATATAGTCGAGTTTATTAGGGCTCTAACAACGAACTGGGTTTTGTCATTTTAGTTCTGAAAGTCAAACTAACTTTTTAAAACATACATTTTTACAGTGAAAGGACAAAGGGAGCGAAGTCAGGTCCTTTGTACAATTTCCGATTGATCAACTATATCGACGCCAAAAAGGGCTTTTTGATTGAAACGCCATAAAGTGAATTTCAGAGAACAGCCAAAAAACGATTTTTTTAATACGAAATTCATCATAATTTTTATGAATATGTATTATTAAATATTAAACGAGGGGTGCTTATTTTTCTTTATAAATATTTAACGTGTGTGTATGTTGTATGTCTATCTGTACGGATCCATCAACCATCAGTGTTACTTGATAGAAGAATAATATTTTATATAATTATTATACTACAATTAATACATATCTTAAATCTCGAGACGAGTATTAGTATAATAATATTAAATTAATTTCAAAATAATATTAGAGATATTTAATAATGCATAATAAATGACAATTCTTAAAAAAACAGTGTTTATTGGGGAGACTCGCTTTTTAAATATTGTGATGAGTGTTGTTTTATTAAAAATTCTAATTTCTTTCGAATGTAAAAACAAACAACTAATTGCCTTCGTATTAAAAACAAAGCAGAACATCTAAAAACATTATCGATTGAAATTATCAAATGAATTCAAAATAGTTTTAGAGATATGCTTTTAATCGATAAAAAAACTACCTTAAAGCAAAAATCAAATCAAAGCTCAAAATATAACCGGCCTATTTAAAAATCAAGCAGAACATTAAAAAAATCATTAACAAGTTGAAAATTTTCCTTAGTAGTATTTATTACACTACGATGGCACTTAAGTCAAATACCGTTTTACCTTCCAATATAAAAATATATTAATTAATTAGAGCGTTTTAACAATAAACAAACAATATGAATGCAGGTATGTGGAAATATTGAATGAAATTTCAATTAAATGTAATGTATATCGTGTAACTAATATTTTGACTATGCGTTCGAGTCTATTGTAAGTGGAATCAATTAGTATTGGAGGAATTGTTTATAAAATGTGTACATTATGGAAAGTTGAAATCAATGAATAGATCAAATGTCAATAATGAAGCTTCAGGCAAAACGTTATTTACACAACTGGAAATATCATTTATATGGGTACTTTGTTTTAGTCCAGCCTCCGTTTTAGAGGTACATTTATTTATTTCATAGTGAGCAAATTAATAAATCGTGCATCAAGTTTCATTTTAAATGGGTAAAAGTGCACGGCTTATTGACATTGTAATATAAATATTGAACGAAACTCGATATAATGAATTTTCGATGTCGATTACATCTATTCGGATTTCATTTTAAAGCCCCTCGTCTCGTTTTAATATGTTTCAATTTTATTTTTATTTACATGTACGTTCGTTTGACTCATTTTACATTCGTTTGACTCATTTTACATGCAGGTACACATACATTCTAAATTTTTGCAACCCGGTGACTTTTGAAATTGATTTTTTTATTGGAATTTTTGAAAACGTCTACTTTTATTTAGTATTATTACAATCTGTTGGATTTGACTATCTTAATAGTTTTTAATAATAAGTAATATAAGGATTATTTTCAGTCGATATCGAGTATAACTAAATGGTGCCTCAGTAAAAGTGCACTTTTCAATTTCAATATATTTTTTTGACCTATATATTTAATTAAATAACACGCCACGATTTTTTTCGTTGTGGGTTTCTGATGATTTTGGGTTAATGCAAGTAAACTATAAAATTACTGAGCTCGCTTAGATTATTCATATCTATTTGAAAAGTTTTAGAACAATCGCCTGTTATCAGATTTGTGGGGCTAATTTGGAGAATATTTTACCCCATAATTTATCACATATAAAAAATAATAAAAATGACAAAATGCAGTCTTACTGAGACATCCTTTAAATAGTTAATTCAGAAAAGGATTTTTTTCTGTTACTGACCCATCGTTTTATACACCTTGTATTAAAATTATTCCAGCGTAGTAATTTTTAAATTCGAGTTCGTTAAACTCATTTTTAAGCTTTATGATTTTGACGATGGGTTTGTGGAATTTCACGTTAATGATTTATTTTAATTTTTTTAGTTAAAAAAACGTGTTAATTCATTGTCTGTCGGGGATCTTAACTAAAACCTCATAACCAAGGAAATTAGAGTAAACCAAGTTTGACCAGGTTTTTTTAATATAAGTCTTAATCCCACAGTTATAATTATAACTGATGAAATATTTTTTTTACACTAGCGGGATTCAAACCACAGTATTTGTAACCAAGCGCCTGTTTTTTTTTAACAAAATGGATATTTTGATTTTGGCTATTGATATTTCAGGCTACCAGAGCAAAAAAAATTCAAAAACAATTTTAAGTAGTCTAGGGTTACACCACTTTTGCATCGATAGCCTCATTTAAATTAACTTGAATGTTATTATTAATGGTTATGGGTTCAAATCCCTCAATTAAAGTATTTTTAAATTGCTTTGATCGGTCATTACGACTGGGAGATCGGGAATAAAATTAATAAAATCCCGATCGATCGTCTTGATCCAGGTTTACTCTGATTTCCTGTATTGTAAGGTAAATACTGATTATTAAGTCGGTGACCTGTGTAACTAGTAATAGTTAAGATCACCGACAGACAATTAATTAACACGTTGTTGTGTATAAAAACCCCCTCAAAGAAAACACATTAAAATGACACATTTTTTATATGCAGTTTATTGAAACGGTCGTGGTTTAACAATTAAAGGTTTCATATATGTGTAGAGAAAATGTCAAACTTTAGACTCTCACGATCGATCGTCTTGGTCCAGGTTTACTCTAATTTCCTGTATTGTAAGGTAAATACTGATTATTAAGTCGGTGACCTGTGTAACTAGTAATAGTTAAGATCACCGACAGACAATTAATTAACACGTTGTTGTGTATAAAAGACCCTCTCTAAAATAAATAATTTATATTCTAAACTTAACTACATCGTGTCGACTGGTGTCACTTTGTAGATCTGAAGGACTCATTGTTGTGTGTGGCCTGGGAAACCATCTCTACGATATATTCCCGTAAGGGAACCTAACCCTTTATATGGGAAGGCGTCACGGTATTACATTGCAAATATTTATGAAATGATGTTATGTTTAATAATTGGCAATGGCCTGAGTGGAATCTGAAGATAGTTAGAATGATTATCAGTTGTTAATATGTGAGGTTGTATATAGAAGTGTGTATGATCCTCGTAGTCGGAGTAGTAAGCAGCCATTGTGATGGATGGCCATGGCAAGAGTAGCAGTACTTGGTGCTCCAGGGTATGCGGAACAAACCTGCACAACTTACATCACTATTCACTTCTAAATACTTATATATTATACAACACTATATCAACTATCATATTTATTAGGTATATTCACTGCAAACTCGTTCACAACCTTTTTTGATCGACGCGGTGAAAACTCTTCCGGCTGCTAACTGCACTAGAAAGTGATATTTTGCAAATATGTATGCACTACAGTCGATATTGGAATCTTAAAGAAGTCCACGAGGACATTTGGTTTAAAATGATAAAAAAAAATGACCAAATTTCCGACTAACCCAATCATAAGACATGTAAATAAAACCTAAGTTTATTTTACCAATGGACTTAAAAATAAAGTGTAAATTTCTAATAATCCACTCGACTCAAATTTGGTTTTACCCAAACAAACTGTTATTTAGTTTCTATGCATTGTATTTTGTAATTGTTTTGTTAATATTGCTTTTATTGTTGTTATTATTTATTAATCTTCATACTTGTAATTAGGTTTTTCTTTTTATAATTTAATATTATTTTTCTTGTCAAAATAAATAAAACATTCTCATGTTAGTTATAGGTAAAAAGATGTAAACACTCTGTACACCTAAGTCTGTTTCCAAAAATGTATTGTTCTATCAATCAATGTAAAAACTTATAATATTATAATATGTGTGTATTTAAACAATAATTATGAAAGAGCTTATACATGCTAAAAATTCTAATAATCCACTCAACTCAAATTTGGTTTTACCCAAACAAACTCTTATTTAGTTTTTAAGCATTATATTGTTGTTATTGTTTATTAATCTTCATATTTGTAAATGGGTTTTAATTATTTTCCCCATTCTTTCCATAATTTAATACTATTATTCGTATCATTCTCATGTTAGTTATAGGTAAAAAGATGTAAACACTCTGTACACCTAAGATTATTTCCAAAGATTCTATCAATCATTGTAAAAACTTATGCATAATAAAGATATATATATATATATATATATATATATATATATATATATATATATATATACATATATGTAGTCAGTAATTGTTGATAATGATATTGATTTTTTTTTTATATCTGAAATATATATATATATATATATATATATATATATATATATATATATATATATATATATATATATATATTTCGAATATAAAAAAAATCAATTATTATGCATTAACAATGGCCAGTTATTTGTTTATTTACACACATATACATAAATTACAACAATTATAACCTTACAGATAATCTCATGCGTTACGATGGTTTACAAAATTAAAAAAAAGAAGATGAAGAATTAAAATAACAGCAAACAATTATTAAAAAAAAAACTATACACTCATAGAACTCAAGATTTATCCTACCACAAACGTGTGATTTTGTGTGAATTAAAACCAGTAAAAATTGAGATATACGGCCGTATTTATTATAATAGTTTAATGCCGAAAATGTCCCTGATTGGTCAAGTCACAGTTATTCGTGCAATTTCAGTGAAATGTATATATAATAATTCGCACTGTTGTGATATTTTTAATTCAAAAAGCCGTTCAATTTACATATAAAATTTATATCTAATAATGAAAAATGAATTAACTTGTTATATTTTGTGGTATTAATTTGACCGTTTACGAATTTTCATTAAAAAATATATTGAATTATTAATTTTCAAATATATAAAATAGGTAGTGGTGAAGATTTGTGTCAGTATTTTGTAATTCATGTCTTTATTAAAATAAAACCGTATTTTTTACTTAACAATCGGTTAGTGTAAGAAAAACATTCAAAATTGAGATAAACGGCCGTATTAAATGTAATAATTTAATGCCGAAAATGTCCCTGATTGGTCAAGTCACAGTTATTCGTGTAATTTCAATAAAATGTATCTCTTTCGCTCTGTTGTGATATTTTTAATTCAAAAAGCCGTTCAATTTACATATATTTATATCTAATAATGAGAAATTAATTAACTTGTTATTTTTTGTGGTATTAATTAGAACATTTACGAATTTCCATTAAAAAATATATTGGATGTTTAAAATGAATATATAAAAAAGTGAAGATTTGTGTCAGTATTTTGTAATTCATGTATTGATTAAAATATTATTGACAGTATTTTATGTATATAAAAATTAAAATTATTCGATTTGTTCAGTGAAAATTCGTCGAGTGCGAAATTGATATGAAAAAGGTTTGAGTGGGTGTAAAAATATGTTTAACCTCTTTTTTTAACACAAACTCTCGGGAATATAGAAAGTACAAAGTTTGGTCTTAGTTAAAAATAAAACGTATTCGAAATATGATTTAATTAAAAAATATATTGTCAGTGGTGATGGATTTGTATGAATTTAACATATCGGCGTTCTGTTTGATTATTACAGTTACAGAAGGTCAAAGAGTTGGACCTGGATCGATCGCCATTTTATTAATAATATCCCAGTCGCAATATTTAGCTTTTTCAGAGCCCATGACCTGAATATAGCCTTGGGCTATTAAAATCAAAACTACCATGACCTGTTTTGAAATTTTATAACCCGAAGGGATGAAGGACAGCAAAATGAAGCGAGGCCAAGTCCTTGACACATTGCATTGGTCAGATTGATTCAATGCGCCGATATTTCAATGTATCAAAAATATATATTAATTATTAACAATGTCACTTTATAATAATGCTGTGAAAGAGAAGATATTCCCAGTGTGTAAAGTGATACTTGTTCATGTAATTGTGCAATTTTCTAATATTACATTACCTATCAAACTACTATTCGCGTTTCAAAACGCCACGTCGATAAATTAATAATAATATATACCCACTGTGAACAAACTAAATAGTTATATTAATTATGGAAAATTATACATTTTAATAGTGGTATATGCACAAACACATACATATTTTTATTATAATATAATTTATTATAATATAATAATTATTATTTATAATAAAACTTTTTTTTCATAAAATACTGCTCCTGATGATTTCAACCTCTTCAGTCTTATTATGTGTGAAAAAAAAATGGTTATTCACAATATCAATACGTAAAGCAGAAAGTGTGAGTTCGATACCACCAATATATTTAATTAGACTTGAATTAACTGAAAATATTTTAGAGGGTGGTAGGGTATCGTGAAAATAAGTGAAAAATATAAAAATTAATAATTAAAAAAATTATATTAATAGTGCTTTTGGAATCGGCTGTTTCTGAGAAGAACTCAATAGTGACTGTTCAATACTCAATTAATATATTTTTTTAATTTTAATTAATATTAATATTATATATATATATATATATATATATATATATATATATATATATATATATATATATATAGCAGTATAGTATATATATATATATATATATATATATATATATATATATATATATATATATATATATATATATATATATATATATATATCAAGATGGCGGACCAAGAAGATGAGTTTGACTGTGATCAAGGTAATTAACGATGTTATATATATATTGGCAAAAATTAAATAAATTATTTAACCCAAACTTTTGATAGGAAATTCTATATATATATACCAACTTTATAAATAATTTTAATGATAAAAATTATTACACCCTTCATATTGCAATTTTCAAAGACTATCAATCTATTTTTTTTACTTTAAATTTGTACTGTTTTTTTTAATAAATATTATAACACAGGGCGTTTTTTATAATACGATATTGTTCTTTTTGCGATTGATATTTATATAGACTTGAATGTTATTTTCTTCTAAAATTAACTAATTTGTTCACTTGTATTCAAAAATAACTTAATTCCAAAAAGTTGAATACGTCCGTTGGGGTGTCAATTATAAAACTTGTTCCCCTAATTATGTTTCCATATACCTTGTAACTTCAGCCCTTATTACATTCCTCGCAAATTCATACTTGTTTTTAATAAACGCATTTTATATATTATACTGCACTCGATTATTTGTCTCAATAAATATAATATAATATAATATGGGGACAATGAGATCGATCGGTTTTCTTTGCAAATAGTATTAAATGGGAAAGGCTAATTATTAATCAACCTAGTGTTGGATAATGTGTTCATATATGGGCAATATTATCGAGATAGTCCGGTTTTTTCATGACGGGAAGCAATACACAAGGAGAAAGCTGTCATGTTTTATTTAGCAGCGATAAAGCCTCTCGTCTTGTATGGAAAACTAGTTGAAATATCAATTTTGAAACAAATTCTAATATCAGGTGTACTCCCGACTCAATAACCGAAAATCAATATAGGTGTACTTGAACATCGATTCTGATGTACGATCCCAAGGACTTTATGAACCATAAATTAAAATAAATCATTATTCTATAATAAATATACAAACTAGAATAATGAGGGACGTTAATAACAAAAAAATGCAAAATATAACTATCAATTACATGAATTTAAATCTAAAAATCATAGCTTCATCATGCGTAGAAAATGTGTTTTTTTTATTTCAATCAGAATATGGGTATTTCTTGTAATATCTAATTAAGGTCTTAAGATAAATTAATTTATTCTAAGAGGACGCAGGAATATAAAAGTCCTTATATTAATAAACTTATTATTTTCGATTAAATAAACCCAGTAAATTTCTGCGCTTTGTCTTGGGAACCTTTTGATCAAATAAATTTAACAATATTTATGGATTTGTTGACAAAAATATTTATTCTAGATCCTTTTACATAAAAACATTAAGATATTAAAATATATGTATAAGATATAAGTTACCAGATATTGGTATTTTCAGGAAAATCATATTATTTATATAATATGTATGTAATAATTTATTATAGAGCTTGTTGCGCTAGTATTTCTATGTTTTAATGAGACAAAATCATAACTACAAAAATCTTATTTTTTAAAATTTATGTATGCAGTTTTACTCTGGATGATCTAAATTTATTTTAATAAAAATGTTATGTATAAGTCAAATAATATTAAACAAAGCTAATATGACATATAAATAATGAATGTTTGAATTTGCATCACTAATCAATAATATTTTTATGAATGAATTATGTTTAACAAAATACTAAACGCGTTTTATTGAAAAAAAAATAACATGTTTAATTAACGGTTAATATTTTTATTTTCAGATAATGGGCATTTTTACAATCAATGTTGAATTTGTCACAATGTTTAATATTTTTATGTAAAATATTGTCAAAATTAATAATTTTGCATTAATAACTTCTTTTCTTTAACATTTTCAATTTTACAATTATAATTTTCAATACTAAATGAATGTATTTTTTCAAGTCAATTTAAATATTTTCAAATTAAAAACGTCAGAACTTTGAAGCCTTGAAGCTTATTTTCCCCATTCTAGAAATACGTTAAAATGTAAAATTCACCATTTTTTAAATTCAATTACATTCACTTCGCCAGCCAAATAAATATTGTTAAAAAATCGCTCTTCTTGGCCGAAGATATAAGTTGTTGTCATTATATAATATTCTTTGCGACGAAATTTGTTTATATGATTCTAAATGATCTAAAACAGGGATGAAATGATTGACTACGTATTTTTTTTTAACGTTAATCCATTTGATTGTAAAAACCCACATTATCAAGTATAAAGTTTTTATATCCATCCATTGGTCTTGCCATAGAGAATAAAAAATGGTCTTAATGGGTTTTAAAATTCATGCATTCATTTTATTTTTCTTTCGTTGAATACTGTTAATTTGTATATACGTTTTTCTGTTATTAACCCATCGATTTTACAGCGATTAATAATATTTTAGATTGGATACATAAGGACCAAACTCACTGGTGATGATGATGCAAGTATTAACCGTACTTCGAGTCATCAATCACATTATGTAAGAGCACATTTAAAAGCCTACAATATAAATATATCATAACCAGTGGTCACCCATGCATCCATTGACCTGGAACCGGTGTACATGATGATTTCTTGTACTGTTGCAGCAAACTTTTACTTGCATAAGTTGACACAGTTCAAGTACTAATTCGTGATGCAATATTAAACACGGTTCTTCTAAGAACATCTTGCATGGCAATTAAATAATTATGATTGATGTGAATTTAAATCATAGATCATTACATTTTAATAAAAATTAAAAAAAATATAATTGGATTTTCACTTAACGGCAATTGTTTGGGAAAACACTTTTTTTTTAATATTATTAAATTTATTTCAAAGAAATTAGCGCCATCTGTTACTTAAAGTATTAATAACTAAAAAGAAAGTAAAGTAACTAAAATTGAAATTCTGCTTGTTCATTTCGTCAAAAGTGGATTTAAAATGATAATTTCATATAAAATACAACCATATATAGCAATAATTTATTACAATAACTATTATTATATAATTTCTTTATTAAATATAATTTGCATACAATGTTTTGATACATTATGATTAGATGTTACTACAATATTAAGTTTATAGACTTTTACTTATTTTAATACGGAGTACAATCAATTGATATTTAAAATAAGTCATAACGTAATTTTTGGGAAAAGATACAAAAACCCACTTGTAGCATTACAATAATAAAAATTTAAATTAACTTACATATATGATAATTTTTCTATAACAATGGAATGAATTAAAATCAATAAGCTTATAACTGCAATTTTAATTTCCACATTTACAGCGACTCTCATTTAGTTTTTAGACTTTATAGGTAAGTAATTAATATTTTTAATGGATTGAGGATTATATTTAAAATATATAATTGTTAAGATATTCATTTTATTATCTAGTTTAGCATCTTTATTTCTAAGAAATACATACAAGTAACGTATATTTATAAAAGCTATTATATATTTCATAGATATGTAACGCGATTGATTTCAATTTAAAAAAAAAATAGAATGAAAAGATTTTATATTTACTGTAGATACAATGAATGATTCGATTAGTAAAGATTCGTTCATGTGAAAATTCGCTGCATACTTCGATAAATTAACTATGTTTGAATATTATTTAATCATCGAAGCCGAAATATTGCATGTAATTGAATTGAAAATGTAACAGATTTACGCTCGACTTGATTGAAAAATACCTCAAATTAACATCCACTGGGTACCAACAGTTCATATTTGGTTGAAATGATAGGCAACATATTTAAATCAAATAGATTAAATTAATGCACATGAATATTGATATTTGTATTTTAATTCAATTGAATCATGTGATTTTACTTTGTGATTAACCTTTTGCTAAAGACTCGTAAACTAGAGTACTTTTATCATAGCTTTACAAAACCATAAACATACCATTATTAATAAGGTATACACTACCATAAATATATTACATCAATTTATGTTTAAATAATGTATTGCCGTCAAAGGCCGTGTTCATTTTTAATAAAATTTAGACAAAACGTATACGGAATGATTTTTTCATATCGTTTCTCTTTATATTTAAATACTTACTAATTCTTCTACTTTTTTTATAATATTAAACCCCTAATCAATTGAACTAGGTCTGTGTTATTTATTGATATACGCCTTGAGAAACTTTTTATGAAGGTTGTTACACACATGAAACCCTTAATTATTAAACCCACGACCGTTTTACTAAAGTGAATATTAAAAAATGTGTCGTTTTTATTTCGGATAAATATAAAATGACAGCGGCTTATATGTATAATATTAGGTAAATATATATTTATTTATAAACGGTCCGATGAGTTTTTTTAAGAATATTTTTAAATATTTTTTTAGACACAACAACCTGTTAATTAATTGTCTGTTGGTGATCTTAACTATTACTAGTTATAAAGATCACCAATTCAATAATCAGTATTTACCTTACAACACAGGAAATCAGAGTAAACCTGGATCAAGACAATCGAACGGGATTTTATTAATATTATTCCCAATCTCCCAGTCGTAATAAACAATCAAATCAATTTAAAAATTCTTTACCTGAGTTGGATTTGAACCCATGACCACAGTATTTGTAGCCATACTTCTTAACCCCTAAACTATTACGCTGGTTATCGAGTTTTTTTCGCAGACTTCATTATATAGAGGATTACAAGCATTCATATTACATATAACCTTAAACTCTGAACATGAAATTTTTAATATGAATTTTACTTGAGTAATTTGTGTGTACCTAAAGAGGTTCACATGTGAAAGTTATATTAAGTCTAAATCCAGGATACAAAGAGAATCTCGAGTCTTTGATGATTTCTAGGAACATTTGCACAGGTTATATATATCTATATTAAAATGGAAGGGTAAGAGAAGGCAGGGTAGACCTAGGCTAAGATAAGGTAGTTAGGAGTTTAGGAATTAATAACTGGAGGAGCGCGGCCTCCAATAGAAATAAGTGGAAGATGCTGGTGCGGGAAGCCTTGGTTCATCACTGAACTAGAGTGCTTATGATGATGATGATGATATTAAAATGGAAACTCGGGACCTGAGCGGGATTTGAACCCATGACCACAGTATTTGTTGCCACGCGTTTAACCCCTGAGCTGTTTAAAGGCCTGGCCAACCCCAGATGTATTTAATTTGTTCTGTTATTAAATCCTCAATGTTACACGATATGAGAGTGCATAGTAATAAATGGGTCAAGGGCTGGCCTATTTTCATGAATATCTAGAAGGACGAAGGTCGGCAACCTTGGCCAGGAATCCAGGATGCATGATATGATATGGTGAGGGTGAGGTGCAGGGGGTGTTGATGGAGGCAGGTAGTGCGCAGGCCCGCGGATAGTGGAGACAGGTATATTAAATGTAAGGGGGTGGTACGCGCAGGGTAGTGTGGAAGGGATTAATGCTATGAAGCTGCATTTGTCGGGAAACTTGTGCCCAGTACACTCCCCCATCCTGTAACCTGTTGCTCTATTGGCTTTCAGCCACCATGGAAGGCGGTCGTGCTCTTCAGGATTCCAAGACTTGGAACAGTCACCAATGTATCAACGAACACTTAAACGTAACTACTAACATTCTTACTTAACCCAAACCATTCTCCTTTTTATTATTATTTTAAACACAATACACCACAATACATTTTACAAATTAAATTACTATAACACTATATAGTCTGATAACGTAATCTCGACTCCTGCCTGAGATGATTGGTTAATTCATTTTTCAGAATTATAATAATAACAAATTTTAATTGAAATTTTCAATTTGTCAATGCTTTTTCATGTTTTTTAATAGGACAATAATATTTTTTCATTCCGGACATGTTTGAATATTCAAAGTAAATTATAAATAAAATAATTTAATACGGTTTTCACACTCGTCTCCCAATAAATACTGTTTTTTTAGAATTGTCATTTGTTATGCATTATTTATTAAATATCTCTTATATTATTTTGAAATTAATTTAATATTATTATATAACATACACACACGTTCAAGAATTATAGATGAAAATAGGGTAATTTTAATGTTCTGCCTGGTTTTTTAATAGGACGGTAATAAGTTGTGTATTTTTTCATTCAGAACATTATACAAATAATAAATAAAATAATTTAATTATGATGGAAGAATTATATAAAATATTATTCTTCCATCTGGTAACACTGATGGTTGATTGATGGATCCGCACAGACAGAATTGTCATTTATTATGCATTATTAAATATCTCTAATATTACTTTGAAATTATTATCATTAAAATACCCGTTTCGAGAATTTAATGATGTATTAATTGTAGTAAAATAATTATATGTAACATTTTTTTCTTCCATCATGTAACACTGATCCGATAACAGACATATAACATACACACACGTTCAACAATTATAGATATAATAATGTTAAAGTATGTAAAATCTCTGATTGGTTCAACTGATTTCACAAAAATATTATATTAACCAACAATAATTTTAAATGCTTTTGTCATATTTCACACAACAGTTAAACACATATTTTTAACGCGTTAACTTAAAGTCACTTCATTCATACATATTTAATTTTTTTAATACTTTTTTTTTATATATAATTAAATTTGTACAGTTCTAGCAAGACACATAATTTTTTGAAATATTATTAAACACTTTCCTAATATTTTGCCCTAATAGGACCATTGGAAATAACTTTTCCAGATATTTTTTACTACTGCTATCTAATAATTGCATATATTTATAAGAAAAATGTTTAAAAAAATCTAATATAAATAATTTGGATACGAAAGGGTTAAAGATGTACATAAAAAAATGTTGAGTGTTAATTATGATATATTTTTTTAATACTCTTAAAACACTTGAACGCTGAAGAACGTAAAGGGACAACTAACACAACCTTACAATTTTTTTATTTTTTTTATTTAAATTAAATATTTTTTTTAGTGAGAATTGTCATTCTAAAAGTATCTAACTATTCAATTTTACATCGAATTCGAACTATCGTCAATATTGGGGGCGTCTTTTTCTTAGGATTTCTTCAAAAATTCTTTAGAGTTCAACGCGCCGGCCAGCGCTTTACGATTTTAACACCGTAAGAAAACGTCGATAGGCTAAAAAATATTATTAAAACTGTGTTTAATCTTACAATGTGTTGTGTATTTGTTTAATAAAGTTAACAAACTCCTTCACACGCCGTATCGTAAGATGGCGCGCGGGTGTTTAAACGCAATATAATAATAAATAAAAAAATGATTATGTGAAGTTGTATTATTTTCAAGTGGCGTGTGATTGAATGATTGCGGAAAAAAGTAGAAAAGGTAGTTAATAAATATTACCTTGAGTATAATCAATTTCACCGACTACTATTAATTAACTATTTGTACTGATAATTCATACCTTTAAAGTGCACTGTCCATTTAATTAATATACAGGGTGGACTTGAACTAACTGACAATATTTAAGGGGGTGGTAATGTATAGCAAAAAAAAACATATTTTTTTTATATTATTTAAAAATATTTATAGTGTTTTTGGAAGTACTAAGTTTCAAAGTACTAAATTTGCCTACTTTCGAAGCGCTTTTCAATAAAACCATCAATTTACACTATTGTTTGTAAATAAAATTGAATATAATTGAAATATAATTCATTGACATTTGGTTGATATATATTATTGTTGAATATATTATATATTGTTATATATATTAGTTGGGTTGTTTAAAAAAATCTTTAATAATAATAATAATATAATATATTTAACAGACATAACAAACACTACTAGGTACTTAACAGAAACAGCTGATTTCAATATGGTGGTACGAACTCAATTCCAAAATCAATATTAATATTTTTAATTAATGCAAAATAAATGGGTTTTTTCGCTCGTTCTTGCAATACATTACCACCCATTAAAATATTCTCAGTTAGTTCAAGAACGCGAGTACTTAACAGAAACAGCTGATTCCAAGATGGCAGTCCAAACTCGATAATAAAAGCACTATTAATATTTTTAATTCATACAATTTTTTCACTCATTTTTGCGATACATTACCATGACCTCAAATATTTTTAGTTAGTTCAAGTACGCAAGTACTATTAATATTTTTCGTTATTTTTTAAGTCCACCCTGTATAGGATGCTGATTTATTTACATGTTTGATTATTACAGATTATGTTAATATGGTTGGATGGGTCGTTTGATTGTTGTTTTAATATGTTTGTTTCAATAGCAGCCCCAACCATGCGGCGTTCGCAGGAAAGGGGCGATTAGGCGGCGTGATCGCAGGGCACCTCGGATGAACAACGAAGAGATTACGCGATATCGTAATCAAATAAGACGTAACGCAGGATATCGCGCCGACGATGGCTCCATGTGTACGCTCTATGAAAACCCCATAATCGTGGAAACCATGAGGGTAGAGGAGCCCACCCCTCCGCGCCCCGCTGAAACTTTAACTTTCAGGGAGCGCGTCCTGAAATTGTTGTGTTTGCGTTAAACGCATACAGCAAATCCCCAAATTCTCTTGTGAGTAGAAAACATTGTCTATTGCCTCATTGTTTCATTTGTTGCGTCATTGCGTTAATTTTATTGTATTTTGCAGCTTATTTTGCAGTTAAATAGTTTATAATTTTCAAATAGCACCCCCGATAGTTTTGTAGAGGTGAGTGCGTTCATTTTGCGAATGTATGCAATCTACAATTTAACAATTTGATTTATATTTTTGTATTTTTTTTTCATCATAGATTGTCTGATATGTTTTGAAGAGACGCGGAGCGGATGAAGGAGAAATACAGAGTGAGATATTTAAAGGTAATAATATATATACAGGGTGGACTTGAAATAACTGAGAATATTTAGGGGGTGGTAGGGTATTGTAAGAATAATCGAAAAAAAATATTAAATATTTTTTTCAATTAATCTTGTTACCCTATACCCCCTAAACTTCGCAAGTCAACCATGTATAGTATAGCCTTAATATAATATATACTATATATATATATATATATATATATATATATATATATATATATATATATATATATATATATATATTCTATATATTCTATATATATATATATATATATATATATTCTAAATTCATATTTATTTAAAAAAATGTGGCCCACCGATACCATCGATATATTAGCAGGACATACGACTTGGGACCTCCCGTAATGCTCTAGTGGTACTGCAGTATAATATAATAACATAATATGTATCTAAAATAAATATCAAGTACATATATAAAAACTCTTGTTAATTATCTTGTAATTTATATATTATATTGGTGGTATCGGGCTCACACTTTTTTGCCATATTGATTTTATAAATATTTTTTTTGTCCACAGATAGACTGAAGAGGTTGAAATCATCAGAAGGAGTATTTTAAGAAATGTAGTTTTGTAATATATTCTTTTTCGCTTATTATAAAGAAATCCCCAAAAAGCTTGAGTAGTGAAAAAATGCGAGTATTTTCTTAAAAATTTACATTGTTACACTAACGATTATATTTATGTATTAGATGAAATTTGAGAGAGAGATTATATCTTTACATCATGAGATGTTGTATTTTTGTGAAGGAATCATGTGATATTAGGTGTGAAGGGAATGTTTCATATTTGTATAGAAATTATATTTCATTATAATAAAACAAAACAAATAATATATATTTATATTTACTTATACACATACATATGTATATAAATTATTTTTCAAGATTATATTTTGTATAATTATGTATAACATCATGTTAACGATTGTGAATTATATTTTTTATGTCATCATGTTGAAATTATTTTTATATAAACATGAATCGAAATTTCATCGAACAAGTGAAGCAATGTAAATTAATTTTGGAATAAAATTTCGGCAAGTAGTGGAATTCGTGCATTTCATTTATACTAAAACATACCTTCCATAGATATAAACATAAGATAACGCATGAGTGGCTTAATGCTTGTTTAGTTCAAGTACATCAAGTAGCCAAAAACATTAGTTACGTGGCAAAAATTATACTGTAAACTCTTCATATCTCCAGTTATATTTTACAGTAAAATGGGTAAATGCATTGTTACTACATGTCATATGGACTCAAACATACACTCAAAGTTTTTACCAAAGACTACTTCTTTAAAATAATATTGCGTTTTAATCGCCAAAGTATTCTCACAACCACTCTCAGTGATGAATAGAAATCTGTTGTGTGAGGGAGACACATTTATGCCTTTATCGAATAAGAGAGAAGAGTGCAACAATACACGGGCTTACAGGAAATTGACACGAATTATTTATATGCAATGCGATATCTAATGTTTATATCTATAATTTATTCTAAATATATTCAAAGTGAAATCGAAACTAGAAGTGTTTCACTCCAATGATATTCTTATCACACTACAAGAATATCTATTCCATAAATATAGTAGAACACCCCTGGCTTTGATTTCTAAGATGGTAATCTAACAATGGTTTTTCGACACTTGACTTCGTGTCGCAGAATATAATATGTACATTCATAAGATTGTATCGAACTGGTTATATAGGCTGCTTTCTCAACATGAATAATGAACTCACATTTCATAAAAGGATATTTAAAAAATAAATCAACAAGGTCAAGGGCATGTAAGGCGCATGCGCATAATATCACAGGTAAACTATCTGCGCACTAATCAAATAATATAGCAACCTTGATTGAGGAATGCCATCATTTTATTTAAAAAGTATAAAAGGTAATCGGTGGAATTTGTCATGCAATCCCACCATTAAAAAGACGATATATTAATTGCTATAAGTATTGAAAGCCTAAATAATAAAATAGATAAAATCGAAAATTATATTCCATTAAAACTATTCCCTTTTAAAACACAAAATAGAAACTTTCCATTAAAAAGCCAAACAGAACACAACAAACATTAACAAATTGAAAATTCCATTTAAAATTACCCTATTTAATATTATTGTACATTCGAGGCTTCGTTAATGCTCGGGAAAATTTTGGAAAAATATATCTATAATATATAAGTGTATATTAAAATAGAAGAAGCCCCTGGGGAAAAATTGGTGCCCTGAAATGGTGCAAAAAAATGCCACCGAAATCTACTTAATATTAAAAAAGGGCTTTTCAAAAACCTTGTCACTCAATTATACAGGGTGGACTTATAAAATATTAAAAAAAATATTATTTCTACTTAATTATATTTTAGATTCGAGTTTGGGCCACCATCTTGGAATCAGCCGTTTCTTTGCAGTACTCAGTAGTGACTGTCGCGTGTGTATTTTAAATACGTAATTAATATTTAATATTTTTTATACGCTACCACCCCTTAAAATTTTCTCAGTTAAATCAAGTCCACTCTGTATATGCATATTTCTAAGTAATTTACCACATTATTTTTTTTTCAATTAATTAATCCAGTGGAGGACAAACGACTCCCCATCTTTAGTACTTTCTTGTCTATATTTACCTCAACTAAAGTAAGAATATGATAAATATTATTATACAAGATGGATTCAAACTGGTAATATTACAAAAGGAGGTGGGACTAATTTTTTTTAAATAGTTAAATAATCGTTTAAGCCAAAACCATCTTATTTTTGGTTGGCACTAAAACGTGACACATAATTAGTTTGTTAATAATTAAAAATTATTACAATATCATCTAATCTCAGTAAAGATGATATCTAATCGACCGCAAATCATCAATAAGTGTAAAAATATTTACAAAATAGAATATAGAGAGCTCTTTAATGATGTTTGCGAATGATTTGGCATTACGGCTCTGTAAATAATACTTGTAATTTTTAGAATGTTGATAGTCAATTACCAATTTCATAATGTACATTTTTTTCGACCTTGTGGATCAAGCAAAGAGTTGTTTTTAATATAATATATAAAATAATAATAAGTAATACATACGAATCACTGTTATTTGAAAGTAATATTTGACTGGGCGGACTTAATCAGTAAAAATATTCATAAACCGTAATTTTTATTAACTAATATCATAGTTTGGAAAACCTGTTAGTGGCAACCATTATTCTTTCAGTCATTAATAATAAAATGTCGCTGTCATTCTATATTAATTTACAGAATATTGACAGTCACTCAAAGCACACATTAATTGTTTATTTATATGTTATGAATTTGAAACAACAAGAAGTCTTGGGCTATTGAAATATTAAAGTTTCTAAATTTTCGTAAAATGATAAATGCATTTTTTTTGGAAATCGTGCTTGTGGGAGAAAATGCTGAATAATTAAAATAGTTTGTAGCAAATGTAAGAGAAAGAGAAATCTCACCCAAAATATATATTGTATATAAAAAATCGCCAACCGTGACAATCAACTGAGTGACAACAATTACATATTACGCAGAGTAAGGGAAAGTTACATTATTAATATAATGATAAACATACATTATAATAATAAATTTAATTGTATCATCACGAATTGAGTTATACAGTTGGATTAAAGGATAGTTATTTTCAGTTATATAGGAACGTCGGATGTCGTAAAAGCGCGTTTGGACGTGTTTTCAACCTCAATTATAATGTCAATAAATAGCTCAAAATTAATCAAATAACAATGAATTATATTTCAATTATATTCAATTTTAATTTTATAATAATAATGTAGTTGTGAAATTAATGATTTTAATGAAAAGTGCTTCGAAAGTAGCCAAATTTAGTACTTTGACTCGCTCTAATTAAAATTATATGTATTTGCATTTTTATCATTATATTATTAGAAAGCCACTTGAATTTTCAATATGAGACAATATTCAGTTTATAATATTATTTTAATGTATATATTTTTTAATATTTAATAGATTTTACCACCCCATAAAATATTCTCAGTTAAGTCCACCCTGTATAATTGAGTGACTGGGTTCTTGGATAGCCTTTTTTTAAATATTATGGAATTAGATCTCGGTGCATCTTACATGTCACCAATTTTTCCCCAGAGGTTTCTTCCATTTTAAGATATTTTTTTAATAAGATATAATTTTCCAGGATTTTTCGGAGGTTTAACGAGGCCTCGAAGCAAGTATAATGTTAACTAGGGTAATTTAATTGAAATTTTATTAATTTTTTTTATATTCTGTTTGGCTTTTTAATAGAAAGGTTCTATTTTGGTTTAAAGTTGTTTATTTTCCCACCAGAAGAAGTTTGCATTGTACAAGTAAATTATAAATAAAATAATTACAAACACTTATTTCAATAACAACACTCATCACAATATTTAAAAAGCGAGTCTCCCAATAAATACTGTTTTTTGAGAATTGTCATTCATTATGCATTATTAAATATTTGTAATATTATTAAAATACCCGTTTTGAGATTTTAGATATGTATTAATTGAAATAAAATAATTATATACAATATTATTGTTACATCTAGTAACACTGCCTGTCATGCGTCACTCCGTTTGAGTATTATTTATAGAATATAACAGTTTTCAATTAAATACCTTCTATTTACAGATACATGAAATGTGTAATAGGTAATAGATGAATCTACATTAGTTGCCGGTCAAATAGAACCATTTTACTATTTGTAAAAAGTCTCATTTAATGATGTTTTAAAATTAAGCATGTTTTCATTGACTTGATACATTTGGAACAGCTTCTAATTTCCGATTTAATAAAGTGTTTTTTCCAGTCAGAATTATTTAAATGAAACACGTGTTTGTTGCAAGACTGGATACAATAATAAAGTATCGGTAAGACATGAATATGATATGTATTAATTATATAAAATATTATTCTTCCATCTGGTAACACAGATTCTTACAGATAAATTACACACACGCTAAATAATTAAAGATATTATAAATTTTTCGGGATTTTCCTATTTTAACGAGGCGTGTCAGTAAGTTTAGATGTTACTTCTGTAATGTATCATCACATGATGTAAGTTACATTAGAATTATCAGAGTATCGATCAATGCGGAGTCTCACTTTCTATGAGCACTTTACGTAACAACATTTACATTACACTAGGCCATTGCAAAATGTAATTAAACGAGGACAGCAGAGGATGATAAATAGACTTGGTGCACTCAAAGGTCGAGAAAGTCGCATATTTAGGCATGTCAATTGTAACACATACAGGTCTTATATAAACATTTCGCAGGTGATATTATGCAAGATTTAAAAAGAAGCCTCTCTCGTGTACATAATATTGAACTTTCCCCAGCCAATATAAAGGTTCATTGGCGAAATACACCTCCAGACCTTTTATAGCCCATAAGATATATTAATTATTCACTATAATGATGCAATTCAATGAGTTAACGCTTACCCCTTGAATTGTTATATAATATTCATTAAAATATGCGGCATTGACCTCGCCATAACTTTCTCCACCACCGAAGAAGATCTAGATTATATGCACCTGAGTAATAAATAAATGATAGGCAAATTTTTAATACTATTTATTATTCTCTATCAACAATTCATCCTTATTACTATGGTGACATTATATATATATATATATACATTATTGAATTATTTTCTTTGCACACACTTGACCAGGTACACTTTTCGCTATATACACGCACTCATGATCTGAAACAACGTTAAACACTTCTATTTAATTAAATGACAATAAAAAGAAAACAACAACACACTCAATGTTGATTTCGTGGGAATGTTTAATCCATTCAATTGTGCGGCGGCGATTTTTCTGTACATGTAACAAAATGTGTTGTCGGTTCTCGGAGAGATGGACGCGTTTATTAGTTATTTAATTATGATTGAAGATGCTGTGTGAGAATATGAAAATGATGAATTTGTCTTTGTGATGGTGGGAAAAGAATACGCACAAAGAGGAGAGGAAAACAAGGAGCATTAAAGTGCAGCAAAATCGCAAAATAAAATACAAACATGATTTCTTTTCATATTCGATATGAATTAATCGAAATGTTTATTGAAAAATAAATCGGAAAAATGCAAAATAAAAAAAATAATACTAGTCATACAACAAAAAACAACTTATGCTATATTATTTACAATAAACGATGAAGGAGATACAAAATGAATAGCGCATTGCATGAAAACGCATTAAACTAAGATTTGTTTTATTTACAATTAACTGTATGAATGATGAATGAATTTAAAACTAATATGATGATAATATATAAATCTTAATAGACTAATCGATAATATGACTTTAATCACCTGTTTCAATCCCAGCCATGATGCTCTTCGTGGTGTTCGTGATGGATTTGAACCCAAACCTTTTCAACAACTGGCTTCCATATTTTGACCCAAGATGGTACAGATATTTCCTTAGTCACGGGTACGGAAATCTTTTGCCATACTTCCTTAAACGACTTCTGCTTCTGATTTACCCAGGTTTGCTTTTTTTCAGTGGTCCATATCTGCACCTTCTCTTCAACGAAATCTTGCTGCTTTTCAACAACCCAAAACTCTTTTTTTTCTGTTTTCCACGCTTCAACCCATTCATCTTTCCACTCAAGTTTCTTCTCATTGACGTACTCGGTTTTTGGGACAGTTTTAGTCACTTTTTTCCATTGCGGTTTCCAAATCATTTTTTTTCTCCAGAGGTCGTGGCTAGTGTATTCCCATCCATGGGGGTCTTTTCCCAAGAATTTTTCTCCAGGTACACCCTCTTTGATCCACTCAGGTACCCAAATTTGCTTGTAGTCGACAACTTCAACGTTGCGTTGTTTTGGAATTTGGACCTCGCGCCACACTGGCTTGGTCACCTTCTTCCAATAAGGCTTTTGAATTTCCTTAACAATCGGACGTTTCACCTCTCGCCATATGGGTTTTTTCACAATTTTGAATGATGGGACTTGTACATCTTGTGTGACCGCCACTGGCACCTCTTTCCAAATCGGCACTAGCTGCTTCCGCCATTTGTCTTCCCAGATTACCTTTTTCTGTACTTTCCACACTTGCTTGTATTCCTCTTTCCACACAATTTTCTTCTTCCAAACGCCTTCGGGCTCAGGTTGGTGCCATCCAGGTGATCTCTTTCCTCTTGCTGCGTCTTCTTCTGCGATCAGGTCAGTCTGTTTCTGTTGACCATCTGCAACTGGACTTCCGAGCACTGCCACTAAGGCGCATGCAAATATGCACTGAAAAAAAATAAAAACCTAAATTAGAAGATGACAAATCCACAATTTGAAATGGTTATGCTTGTTATCGAGTTAGTGTGAGTTAATCCTTTGAATGTGTCCATGATAGTGAACCTACCAGTAAGGTGGTCCGCCTCATTGTAGGCTGTACAACTGGCGGAGAGTGAGAGTGTGGAGTGACTTGCTTCAGTCTGCTGTGGTCTCCTCTTATATACTCAATATCTTGGACACCCCTCCATCTTCACCACACTTATACATCACCTGGTGTAGAGAATGTCATTGCTTCGACTCCTTACTTCCTTCACGTAAGCTCGCTTTTACCATCAGCAGGCGTTACGTCATTTCAGGAATAACGACCCTAAATTATGCATAATAAAATGCAAGCCTGGGAATAAACACTATGGCAGAAAATTCACCCTTAACATATAATTCCCTTTGAAAAGCGTTCTCTCAAACGACTCACAGCAAAATTGCACATAAAAAATAAAAAAATAAAATAACCAATTCAATTGATCAAGCCGAGGTTTCATTCAAATAGTCCGTGTTATAAAATGATAATAATTTTTTCTTCCAATTCTACCCTTTTTGAATATAATATTGCATATTTAATTATTGAGAGCTTTGGGATTTTACGTTGTAATTTAATTCCGCGTAAAATGGACACTGCAATTGGAAATTCAATACAATCGCCGCAGGTAATTTCGATCCACTAATTAAAAATAGTTCAAAATTCAAAATAAATTGATATAAATTAAGCTCAGAATAACAGTAATTAAAAAAGGTTTTAATATAAAGGTACTACCAAACGTGTGACAAACACATATTCATACAAGCTTAGACTTTTTTTCGGAATAATTTCGTATGGTTGCGATAGTTATTATTTGAAAACAATAACGCTAGATGATAACTAATATTATTTTCAGATAAACTTGTATTGTTTTGGGTAATCTTAAGTGAGCGTGAGAGTATTCACGGGGAAGGTCATTATTATTTAAAAATATTGACATTGGTATTATATACCAAGCTTTAGATGAGTCAAGGCTTGTATGATTAAGAATCTTCCTTTGCGATGTTTGAAATAATATATTTTAAAATTGCATTTTATTAAGTGCAGGTAAGAGTTTTGTAAGGAATAATCGAGGCTGTTTGACATCTGCAATTGCAATAGGGCGTCGGCAATATAATGTGACCTGTTGCTCAATTACATTTGACCATTGCTATTTTAACAAACCAACTAAACACGATTCTAATGCTAATAAGCAGAGTTGTTTTCAGAAGTTATTTTTTGACCGACAGTCTGTGAAATTCATCTGCTTGGTCCGTCATCTTAATATTTATCATCCACTAGTCCGGCCTTTTAATATCGATGGTGTCAGATTTTTACAATACAGTAATATTGAACGGAGACGATCGTCAGGGATTTTATTAATACCATCCTTAATATCAAGTATTTTTTTATTGATTGTATTTATTCAAATTCGAATCGATGACCACCACGATTTTTGTAGTCAAGTTAGTATTTTGTTATAATTAATTAAAAAAATATCATATATGAATAAAAGTAAATAGTTATCAATGACCGTTTATTAAAAATTGATAATTTCGAGAATATTTTTAATCATAAAACTACGAAGAACAATTTAAGTATCTAATATATTTTAGCAGTGGATCGATTATAGGCTCATTAAAACCTTAGTTAATTAGAGGAAAAAATCTGTTAATTAGTTTCAGATCGTATGGATAAAATTTATCATGAATTATTATTTAGTATTTAATTTTTATTTGTTTTAGAAACAACAACGTGTTATTTCATTGTCTGTCGGTGATCCCAATAATAATTTACCGATCTAATTAATTTACTTTACAATCCAGCAAATCAGAGTAAATCTGGGCAAAGACGAAGGATCGAGATTTTATTAAAATTATTCCCGATCTTCCAGTCGTAATAACCGACTACTTTTTTGGCTGGATTTGAACCCATGACCACAGTATTTGTAGCCACGCGCCTTATTTCTTGAGCTATTAAGCTGGTTTTGTATAGTATGTATCTTAACTCATTATTAAAATTATCAATCAGAAGTATATTTAAACAGCGCAAGTATGTTTGGGTTGTGCTAAATATCTAATTGTTTTAAATTAAATAATTTTCATTACATTTCGCCGGACGCATTCATTAAGATTTCAGTCTGTTTTCTCTTATATTATTTTTTTCGACGGCGATGATGAATAAAGAAAGAAAAAAAAAGAAACCCGACGGCGAATGAATGTTTTATGTAACGGCAATATATGAAATCGCTTTACAGTGAGAAGTAATGTACGTAATAAAATATTTATCAATTTTTTTAACGTGAAAATGAAGCCCCCATAAAACAGGACGGATTAAAATATTTAAAGGTAAAGAGTGTGGATATTACATATTATATTTTAATGTAACCATTGATGGGAATAATTCGTCTTTATTGAAGTCCTTTACGTAATGTGTTTGACATTTCGGAGAACCGTGGGTTCGAAAAACAGGCTTTCGCCCTTTGCTTCAGTTTCGCTTTTAAGTTCATCTTGTGCACTTTAGTGTCACTTAATATCGAAATTTTAAAGAATTAATGCATCTTCTTATCTATGAAGGTCGATAGTAGTGTTTGCTTATTAAAAAATATACAGTTTAAATTTCAACGATCACTTATAAATGAAGGATAAGACTAGTTTTATAAACGACCTTCTTGAAATTTTAATATTTCCATTTTGAGGCCATTAAGAAATTAACAAATTGAGGTTTATTCTGATTTCCTGGATGAAGGGGACAGAGCCGTTTTGTAAATGAATTTATGTAACCGTAACACTTTAAATTCAAAATGGATTGAGATGATTTCTATTATTTTTTTCCGTTGTTATATTTATGCATTTGTAGCAAAGTGAGGCAGTGTGCTGATTTATAAATTAATTTCATATGTATTACTTCCAGTATTGTGTAAAATAATTCATTGCCAATCATAATTTTGTGATTCATCAGTTAATATTAATTATTTAATCCGATTAAAGGTTACACAAGTATTGTATTTTTGGGAAGTCGTTGGATTCATTAGTAGTCACTAAATAACACATGGACTTGGTCACGGCTCTTTTCGAATACAAATCACAAGGGAAAGCATTAATCTATTTTTCCCTTCTAATAATGGTTAATTGCCTATAATGTTGCAATTTTTTTTATTTAATTGTCTATTTATGTGTATAAAAAACCATGGTTGAGTAGCGATAGTCAATTCGAGACGCTTGAAATATATTTTTTATAATCTGGCGATCAATTCAAATTATAATAATTTTGAAATCTTTGAGATTGATTATTCAGTTCGAGTCAGTATATTCGGTTATTGCTGTAAACATTTCGGTGGGCTGTGGCTCCGATAGTGTGTTTAAAATTTTTATTTCATATAATAACAGATGACCGTCAAACTGCATAATAAATTATTTTACAAGAAATAAATTATTTGGGTCATTTTTTGAACCGCTACAATCCTCGCCCATTAAATTTATAAAATCTATCAAATTAGTTTTATAGTTAATAAATTTGGATATAACATTTAAAAAAAAGGCATCTAATAGAGTTCAAATATTTTAAGGGTGCACTTAATTAAAGATTGCTTTTATTAATAATCAATAGTAACTTTGAAAATTTTGAGTTTCTCCCGTTTTTATTATTCCCTGTTTCACTCAGTCTATATTTGGTGATTACTGTAAACATTTCGGTGGGTTTTGGCTTCGATAGTGTGTGTTACAATTTTATTTCATACAATAAACCGCTGACTTTCAAACTGTATAATAAATTTTTGATCTTCTAAATGGATAAACTATCAATATTATATATTTATAAATAGAAATTATAAAAATATTTTTCTTATTCCAAATTGTGCTTATTATGAAAAAATCTGAATTTGAAACCGTTTGGAGAAAATGATGAGCTGCTCGATTTGTATTAAAAAATAGCTTAAAATATTTACATAAAGACTCGTATAGACTATCATGTACGTATATTTGGGGCTTATTTTATAGATATTAAATTTGAAATTCTGTTTGATTCATTTACAACGTCAAACTAACGAATTCATTCCCGGGATCGGCCTTGACCCGTTTTATCCTCTAATTTCAATAGCCAATGTTGAAAATTCAGCTGGCTTATAAAATATTGTTAGGATCAAAATACCAAATCATCCATATTTGTGATATTATTCGATATCTGGCATAAGAGAATGCTGCGATAGTACGTGACGGAAATATGAAGAAATGTATTGACTTCCTTCTTCCTGTAATATGACTTTTCATTCCCACGAAGATGAGGAATTTGGCGTTCAACACTTGCTTTTACAACAATCAACAGTTTTTTAATCTAATATTTTTCCCTCAACATCATCATTAATCAACAATCTGTCTCTCATACGCATTTACAAGATTTAAATATAATTTATTTTGTTTAAATGTCAATTCAAGGTTGATTTTAATCAAATTGGGGTTAAAAATTTAGAGTGGAAATTCCTTAATAATATTTTTCCAATTGTTTCGTATTGTATTCCAATATATTTAATATTGAAATTTATGCGTATTAATCTTATTTAGTACATATGTATATTTCACAATATTTTAAATCCTTCATATTCCTTTCCGCTAATAATAAGGGGTGAATTTTCATTTTTTTTTTTCAAAAATTTCTGCAGCTTACAGGATGGACTTCAATTAACTGAGAATATTTTAAGGGGTTGTAGGGTGTTCCAAGAATTTATATATATATATATATATATATATATAATTATATATATATATATATATATATATATATATATAATTATATTATATATTATATATATATATATTATATATATATACATATATATATATATATATATATATATTATATTAAATTAAAAAAATAAATTAATTGAGTATTGAACAGTCACTATTGAGTTCTTCTCAGAAACAGCTGATTCCAAAAGCACTATCAATACTATTTTTTTAAATTATTAATTATTATATTCTTTCACTTATTTTTACGATACCCTATCACCCTCTAAAATATTTTCAGTTGATTCAAGTCACAGTTTAGGACTAGCCATATTTATTTGAGTCAAATAATAATAAGCCGCTGTTTTATATTAATCCGACACAAATTTTATTTTATGTGTTTTAAATAAAATACTACGTGAATTAAGGTAGGATGTGGCAAAAATATATTTTTAATAATAAATTAATTCACTAATTTCACAGCTTGAGGTCAATTCTTAGTGGCAACCATTTCCGCTAATAATAATAAGTCACTGTCATGCATTAATGATGTAAAATAAATATGGTTGTATTTAAAACGATACCAAAAATAACGATAATAAAAATATATTCAATAATATTTTAGCTCGTTATAAAAATTGAAAATAATCTTTTTAATTAATGCCTATACTGTAAATACTAAATGTTATATTAAAAATGTGTAATAATTTAATGTGTATTGAAATTCAATTTTAATTATGGCGATATCATTTTTAAAAGTAATTATATATTTATCTTTGATTTTCTGTAGCAATTTTAAACATTTAATTTCTACAATATTTTCTTGCAAATTTTCTATTTTTTTCAGAATTTACATTGATTTTCTTAGAATATGTATGTACATATTTCATTGAATTTCCATTGAATATCTAAAACAACTTATACTTATTTTCAATAATTGCAAGAAAAGTCATTGTAAGGCGTATTTGTGAGTGAATATTCTCGTTTTTATTCAAATACATATTCACATTAAAAGTTTATAAACAAAAATTAATAATATTAGTATATTTATATTTATTTTGACGTACTTAATTTTTTAGTTGAGTAATAACATTATTTACTAAGTGGTTAGTGAAAGTGACACAGCAAATGTGTGTCTTCAGACTTTATATCAGAAGTCTTCATTTTATAATCCATATAATAAATATCACTTTCGATACACTACAAGTAAAGATGTGGTGAAAAAATCAATAATTAGATAATTTATTTTACATTACAAAAATTCTATTTTACCAAAAATTCAAATGAACATATTTTTGGTAACCCTGAAATTTTTATGAATAGTATAATTAATGGAAAACGACCGCAGTTGGTATAATTTATTTTTTGTACTCGAAAGTATTTAAAATTATTATGGGAATGTTAGACAAATTTCGATTACGTGAACCGATCTGTTCTCGAATATAATAATAATAAAAAAACACTTAAATTAATGGCTAATATTTTCCATAAATAGAACCAAAATAAAATATTTATGTTTTTGCATTTTGGTATAAATAATGTAAGTTCCTTCACCGGGTGGTGGATTTAATATTATAAAATGAAAACGACTTTGACGGGAGCGAAATGAATTAAAATAACAATTGGATAAAAAATGATCCCATTGACGGTGTTTTCCTTTAAGGCTCCTTTCTATTGATTTTTATGAATTTACCTGTAAAACGAGTTAAATAATCAGGAACCGGATATTATAGAAAACACTACTTATTTATTACACAAACAAATTGCAATTATTTTCACTTTTATAATTCATCCTTATCCGTTCGGATTATCGATGTATGGAAATAATAACAAATAGGAATTGTTGCCTTCATAGAGAAAATATTCTGTTATTCTAATTGCATGCACCGTTTTTTGTCAAACATGTGTGCTTTTCTTCTTCGGTTTAACAATAAAACAATAATGGGGAAGTGTTTTAAAGATTATTTAATTAATAAGAAGTAAACGGAGGCGGGGTCAAATAAGAAAATAAATTAAAATAAAGATTAGGTCTTGAATTTGAATATATCAAGGGTAGCTAAGAAAACACGGCTATATATATTTTTTCATCCCAGTTTATTTATTTAATAATTTATATAGTTTGGTTGTGACATGAGTCAAAGCCATTTTATTTCAGATAATAACTTATTTTTATTAGCGGGATGAAATATGATCATTACTAACAAGTGACTCTATAGTGAGAGTATTATTGAAAATTGAATAAATAATTAACGCATCTTGTATTATTAATAAATAAATGATAAGATATTTAAAAAACAATTAGGGTAGTTTAATTTTGCAACTCAACAACTGATATTTCAACCCATATTTTTAAAACCTCATATTATGTAGTTACTAAATGGTTTTTCTTTATATTTAATTACCTTTTTAAATATGTTAAAGGCCAATTATGTCGAGGGTATAATGATACAGATACTATGGTCATAGGTTCAAATCCTTGATCCAGTTTTATTCTAATTTCCTGGATTGCAAGGTTTATACTGAGCCGATTATTAACTAATAGTTAAGATCACATACTTAAACACTATAACAAAATGGTTAACTTCTCCTCTTACTCCTTGATACAAAATGTAAACAAAATCAAATATGTTTCAAATTAGCGAAATTTTAAATTACCACTGAAATGTTTAAGGGACATTTGGGAAAAAAAACTTTTTTCCCAAACACATTTGATTTTGTCTGTCTCCACAGTCCTTAATGATTTTACTATATTTGTGTTTCACAATATTTTTGTTTTATTCATATAGTATTAAGTATACATTTTTGTAATTATAATTTTATTTTATTATTATTATTTATTATGTATTACATATATATTTTGGTAGTTCTACAAGTGAGTTTTTGTATTTTTTCCCATAAATGTTATGACTTATTAATTATCAATTGATTGTACTCCGTATAAAAATAAGTATAAGACTGAGTCTATAAACTTAATATTGTAACATCTAATCATAATGTATCAAAACATTGTATGCAAATTATATTTAATAAAGAAATCGTATAATAATAAATACATAATCCAGGCAATATGGCAACTAACTGGTTTTTCTTATTTTTTTTTAAATAATCATCGGATATGTTAGTTATATATATATATATATATATATATATATATATATATATATATATATATATACATATATATATATATATATATATATATATATATATATATATATATACTTTCTATATATATATATATATAAGTTCTTGCAACACCCTACAAACCCTTAAAATATTCTCAGTTAATTCAAGTCCACCCTGTATAATTGAAAAATAAAAATAAGTAAAAGACTAAGTCTATAAACTTCATATTGTAGTAACATAAATTATATTTAATAAAGAATAATAAAAAATATGTACTATGAAATAACACATTGTTGTGTCTAAAAAGCCAAAATATATACAAACCTTCTCAAAAAGCCCCTCGTATATTAATACATAAATATTATATTGTATGTGACGATTAATTAATAATTATAAATGTAACGAAAAACAGTTTTTTTTCAGTCACAAGCTAATTTTAGAAAGGCTGTGTTTTTACAGTAATGAGGCGACAAAAGGTCGAAAGAGAAAAAGACTCATAAGTTATGTATTAAATGAGTGCAATGTGAAATTATGCAAATGCACGCTCGGGGACTTTCAAGAAATATTTATTTAATTATTAATATTATCGTATTGAATGTTTTTTTTTCAACCATTGTTCCGTATGTTTTTTATGAATGGTATTATTCAATAGTGATGTCGTCGTGATTGGGTCAGTGATGTTGTGTAATACTTTCACATGCATCTCTGATGATGATGAGCAACTGGCCAAGTCACAATACTTGCACAACAGCTTCTGGAAACCACCTGGAACATTCTCCACTGGCCTGGTTACTATGGAAATATGTATTATTACATTATATTCCAATTCATCAAACAAGCAATTCCAAATAATCCTACAAAGGGCCTCTCTACGATACAAACCCGACAATTATTAAATTCATGTAAAATGCAAGCCTGTAAATTCAGTATTACACATAATACATTTTTATTGCAAAGTTACCTTAAGGCTCGGATTCCTTAATACCATATATTTTTTATTAGAGTAATTTTAATTGAAATATTCAATATGTTAATGGATGGTGTAAATATAATATATATAATTGTCTAACTGTGTGTATGTTATATGTCTGTCTGTCTGTCTGTCTGTACGGGTCAATCTTTCAAATATCCTCAGCGTATACAGAGTCGCTATATACAGAAAAATAGTCCTTAATATATCAGGGTACAAGCATTAAAATTCCGTGTGCTCTAAGTCTTTATGGAACTGAGCCATATATTCAAAATGGAATAGAATATTTGGTAGTGAGACTGCATTTAAATTTGTTGATTATTGAAGATATGCGAAAGTAGCCCTTAATATGTATCGAATACCTTCGAGATATCGTATACTTTCGTTTGAAATATGTTTGCTGTCAGTATTAATCTTAATATATGAAACTTTAAAAAATGTTCATTTTCAATGATTGTTTAAACTATAAAATGGGGCTTTTTCGAAATAGTAAATGGTCCTATTTGACCGGCAACTAATGTAGATTCATCCATTATCTATAACACGTTTCATGTCTCTGTCAATAGAAGGTAGTTAATCGTAATCTGTAAAATTTTATAAATAATGGTCAATCGAAATCCCATTATGACAGCTAGGTGTTGCTAGGTGTTGCTAGGGGTATAAATAATTCAATTTAAATATTTAATCATAATTAATACATATCTAAAATCTCGAAACGGTTATTTTAATGATAATATTATTTAATTAATTTCAAAATAATATTTTAGAGATATTTAATAATTATACATATAATATATACAGAGTCGCTATATTATATGAAATGCATGGCATTCCTTGCACTGGCAACAATACAGATGCCGTTGGTGACAGCCGCGTCATTCGCGTTGTTATTAACATCTTATACTCCGCTCCTGTTATTTTGTTTATTCATCATCAACTGAAGCTCCAACATCATCACCATCACCATCATCATCATCATCATCATCATCATCATCATCACAGTTAAACCAGAACACCCTTCACTGCCGCGAGTCGGATTCTTCCTACAGGTGGACCAACATCTTCTTGCATTTGAATTTCACCCCGTCTGACACGTAATACATGTGTTTAATAATAATGACTAGCTCCACAAGATTGAATTCGCGTAAAAAGACAACCTAATCTATTATACGTTTTTAAATAATATTGTAAGCCCTTTTTAACTTTGAAAATAGTATAAAGATATATAGTAAATTTGAGTGGTTATAATATACCTATTCGGGGAACCTTCCACAATAAAAAGGGAATGCATCATTTACAGTACCTCAGTATAATGATGCAGTGAAAAAAATATATATATACGGTTCTACTTTTAATATTATTTTATTCTTCGCTTTTTCCAAAAAACCGTTAAACATTTTATTTTTAAGTTATAATAAAAAAAATAAAAAAAATTATGTTTAAGTTTTAATAAAACTACGATTAAAAGCTCAAAATAGAAAATTTCCCATTAAAACAAAGCAAAAAATCAGAAATATTTACCATTTAAAATATTAAATTAATTTCACATTTTTTATAGATATTTATATAATTTGATCATGCATAAATATTTATTTATTATATAATCAATTTTAAAAAATCAAAAGAATATTTTGATTGATAAAACACTTTAAAGCAAAAATGAAATCAAAACTCAAAGATAAACGTCCTATTAAAAAACCAGGCAGAACATAAAAAACATTAACAAATTGAAAATTTCAATTAAAATTACCCTATAATATATATAATTGTCTAACTATGTGTATGTTATATGTCTGTATGTCTGTCTGTCTGTCTGTCTGTATGTCTGTCTGTTCGGATCAATCTTTCAAATATCCTCAGCGTATACAGAGTCGCTATATACAGAAAAATAGTCCTTAATATATCAGGGTACAAGCATTCAAATTCCGTGTGCTCTTAAGTCTTTATGGAACTGAGCCATATATTAAAAATGGAATAGAATATTTGGTAGTGAGACTGCATTTAAATTTGTTGATTATTGAAGATATGCGAAAATAGCCCCTAATATGTATCGAATACCTTCGAGATATCGTATACTTTCGTTTGAAATATGTTTGCTGTCAGTTTAGTTCGAAATGTATGAAACTTCAAAAAATGTTCATTTTCAAAGATTGTTTAAACTATAAAATGGGGCTTTTTCGAAATAGTAAAATGGTCCTATTTGACCGGCAACTAATGTAGATTCATCCATTACCTATAACACGTTTCATGTCTCTGTCAATAGAAGGTAGTTAATCGTAATCTGTAAAATTTTATAAATAATGGTCAATCGAAATCCCATTATGACAGCTAGGTGTTGCTAGGTGTTGCCAGGTGTATAAATAATTCAATTTAAATATTTATTCATAATTAATACATATCTAAAATCTCGAAACGGGTATTTTAATGATAATATTATTAAATTTATTTCAAAATAATTTTAGAGATATTTAATAATGCATAATAAATGAAAATTTTCAAAAAAGTATTTATCGGGAGACTCGCTTTTTAAATATTGTGATGAGTGTTGTCATCATATGAAAACTGCGTTATATTATTTTATTAATAATTTTAATAAAAAAATTCAAACTTCTTTCGAATGAAAAAACAAACAACGTATTATCTTCGTATTAAAAACAAATCAGAGCATTTAAAAATATTAAATAATTTCAAAATATTCTTAGATGTATTAAATTTGATAATGCATAACAATTTCAGATTTTCATACTTCAGTTTTAAAATCAAAAATTTCTTCTAATCGATAAAAAAACACTTTAAAGCAAAAATGAAATCAAAACTCAAAGATAAACGTCCTATTAAAAAACCAGGCAGAACATAAAAAAACATTAACAAATTGAAAATTTCAATTAAAATTACCCTAGTTATGAATAAAATAATTTAATACGGTTTTCACACTCGTCTCCCAATAAATACTGTTTTTTTAGAATTGTCATTTATTATGCATTATTAAATATCTCTAATATTATTTTGAAAATAATTTAAGAATATTATATAAACGAGCCGCCTTGTGGCCCAGTGGTTAGTGTAACGGATTCGTGAGTGAAGACTCCCGGGTTCGATTCACGGCACCGGAGTCACTTGGTAGATCTAGCTTAGCAAACTAGATCTTAAGTACTCATTTCTGTGTGGTGGCTTGGGAAACCATCTCTACTATATTCTCCTGTAAAGGCCAAGGTGGCCTGGCCAACCCCCTATAAAGGGACTCCCGCCAATAGGGAAGGCGTCACTGTATTTTATTTTATTTTATTATATAAATAATAAATAAACTATTAAAACGGTTTTCATATGATGACAACACTCATCAAAATATTTAAAAATCTAGTCTCCCAATAAATACTGTTTTTTTAGAATTGTCATTTATTATGCATTATTAAATATCTCTAATATTATTTTGAAATTAATTTAATATTATTAACACTGACGGTTGATGGATCCGCAAAGACATACAGACATATAACATACACACACGCTTAACAATTATAGATGTAAATGGGGTAATTTTAATTGAAATTTTCATTTTGTTAATGGTTTTTTATGTTCTTCTTGGTTTTTTAATAGGACGGTAAGAAGTTATTTATTTAGAAGATGTTTGAGTTTTCAAAGTAAATAATAAATAAAATAATTTAATACGGTTTTCATATGATAAGTCAACACTCATCACAATATTGAAAAAGAAAATAAGTGATGTCTATGTTAATGTTCTGCTAGTTATTTTTTTAATCGCGTTGTACACTTTGCAACCGGGAATTGCTAATAAAATATTTCGGTAGACCTGTAAATATGGACAAGCTGTAAATATTATTTCTAAAATGATTAGAGCCACTTCGAGATGTTGTGTAAGCACACTTTTTTATATGGCAAAACTGAAATTGTATGCAACATTGTTCAATTGATGTTGTACAATGATTGGATTCCAATGTTAACATTGCAAGTTCACGGCCATGTAAAATTTAACCTCGTATAAACTGAATTTAGTAATGGACATCCGATTGTTTCAGGTACACACCATGTAACACGATTTTGCAAATAATTGAGCATTTAATCCCCATTGGGAATAACACAAATTTCAGTGTTGCGGCGTTGATGAATAATGTTCATGTTTCAAAATGTAACCTAATCAAGTTTGGCCTTTCACCCCTTACCGGCACTAAAAGCTTCGTAAATATAAAAATTCATACGCGTAGGGCTTTAGGGGTGGAAATCAAAGGTAAATGAATGAATCAGATAAAGCGATGATTGCCGCTTTAAAAATATTAAATATTCATTTCCACGGTACCTTGAATATTAAAGCATTATGGAAAATGAAAGCTTTTAACTTCCATTACAAAGGAATTTAGGTATATATTACTATTACCGCCTGACATTAACTTAATTGACTAACATTAGTCGTTTTCAAATTTAAAAATATTAGACAACATCTAATTCGAATTTAATCTACCTAAAGGGTTTGATGTATGGACAAAATTAGTTTTAGAATATATCGAAATGCATTTACGTCCAGAATTCAAAAAGGTTTGTAAAAATATTTTTCAATCGAAAATCCATTTGTAGTTATGATACTTAATAAGAAATTGTCTGACTAGACTACCATAATTATATATTTTACTTTAATTGAAGCAATGACAGAATGTTAAAAAAGTCAAATAATTGTAACTCCACCTTGTAATTAATTAAAAATAATTGTTGACATAAAATGTGGTTTGCTAAAGAAAATGAAACCCTAATTATTCGAGAATTTTACCAATCGCAAATAAAATTATATTTTTAATGTGACGGTTTCAATATGAAGTGTGGTAGAAAGTGATTTAAAAATTTTATTTTTCAATGCGCAAAAGTAATTTTCTAGCTGTATTAATAATATATTTTAATTAAATTAAATTAAAACAGTGAATGTTAAAAAAGGACATGCATCTGCACACGTATGGGTCAATTAATCAAATAATTTTAATATATTATGATTAAAATCCATTAGACACTATTTTATATTCATCAAAGGGTTAATCGCTTTAAAAACAGCGCAGTTTTCTGTAATTACAATATTTTAATAGATAAATTAATTGAATCGTGAATCTATTGAAAATTTCTACATAAAATTTTAAAAGCGGTGTGTAAATTTGTGTGAAAATAAAACGGATTTACGTCACTTAATAAAAATATAATTGCGTCAACACATTGACCGTTTGTCATAAATACGCAAATTTTAGAGTGAATATTACAAAAAAGTAACGCTTATTTATACAATGTCAATCAATATTGTGCAATTTCAAGTCTGTCGAGGCTGTTTTCGAAATTATCATCGAGTGTTTGAATATGAAATATTCTCTAGTGAAGTGAAGCTGAAATTGTAGTGAACCATTCTTCATGTTTACACGGATAAACCAATATAGCCAGAAGACTCAGTATTTAGTATTTATTTAAGTTTCCCTCGTTGATTTTTTACTGCTTACATTTTTACATCCCCTTTGAACCACACATGAGTTCGGTCAAGGTGCATACTAAAAAAATATGAATATTAAAACCATCCTTTGAAGGTCAGAGTTACTCAAGGTTAGGTAAAATAAAAAGAAGCCTGAAAAAGCTTCTTTCTGTAACCATTTACAAACTTTGCCTGCGGAATTCATTTCAAACCTACAATAAATTTTAAAATAAAACATTACACAAATCATAAGTTTGATAATCTCTTCATAGATTATCAAACTTATGATATTATTATTATTATATATATATTTTTTAAAAAGACCCGAATATTTTTCATAATAATAAGTTTCAATTAAAGTTATAAAAGTCATGTTCACAGAAAAAAATGTGTTATACTGGCATTTTATGTATTCTTTGTAGTATTTGTAGAGCAAACGTCAAGCCATCGTGTTAGTTTGTTTCTTCGCATGACCAGAGATGTGCCAAAGTCAAACGAATATTAAATTAAACGATATAAAGGCAGTAGTATAACGCTCGATCAATAAAAATAATGAAATTAAAATATAATATTGAAACATATCTGCGTGTTACTAAATTTTAATTAAATATGATTATTAATAAAATAAAAAAAATCATCTTCATTACACAACGGTCATATTTTTTTACAAGATTAAGAAATGCGAAACTGGTCAAATTATCGACTACCGTAAAAAACACATCTATATATCAAATAGATAGATCGTTAAGTAATATTAAATTTAAATTATATATTCATTTTACGAGCGAATTTCGAAGATTTATCCACCGAATAAATGTCGTAAAAGTATCTAATGAACCGAAAATGTCGACACATCAATAAAATTAATCCGATTGGATGTAAGACGGTTGTTAAATGTGAAATCACACGATCCGTTTTAAAATATGCAAACGGTGTAAATGTAAACACAAAGAAAATATCGACCGGTGTAAAAACAAAGGTTGCACTTGACATCGCGAGCTTTCTAGTACTATTCAATTTAACAATAAACATATCAAAATTCGCACGAATTTAATGAAAAAAAAACTGACCGTAAGAGGTTGAATAATATATTTTTTTCGGCCGTTAATAATGATTATGAATGATATTGTGTGTGGTTTGCTTTCACCGTATATGTTGGTTGGACCGGATCGCAAACGACGCATAACCACATTCTTGTATCTAAAAACACCTGACTTAAATTGAAGATTGAATGACTTAAGCAATTCAAGGCGCACCTAGCACTTGCACAAGTCCCCATATTCATTGATTATAATTTGTACCATCTTCGGATATTCCAAAACATAAATCATTATCCACAAAGAATTTTGTACAAGTAACGTTTTGGCCCGTATTGATAAAACTAGGTTATTTTTTACATTTGTTTATATTGCAATCAGATAAATTATCATTATTAACCCAGGATAGATGGATACAAATTACACACTCCAGGTTCCAAGAACTTTTAAAAATAAAAATAAATAATTACTACATTATATAAAACATATACAATAGTCCCTAAAAAAACATAAACTTGAATTATTTAAACACACTCAAGATTCCCTCGGATTTCAGGGATGTGGCAACACTTCTTCTTGTTTTAACTGCACTTTACAAAAATAATTGAATATTATTATTATTTGTAAATAACTTATATGTTTTAAGCCAAAATTCATTATGTTTATTTTCATTTGAAATTGACAGGGGATGTGTTTTTAAGTGAAATTAAAAGGAAGTCTAATTATCAGTAAATATCTTAAAATATTCTCAGTTAGTTCAAGTACGCCAGTACTCCATGTATGACTAATCATAGCTGTTTCTAGTGTATCTAAAATTTTGAAATGACATTAAGAAGCAAAGAGTATTGTAATTTCAATATATTATAGGAGTATTTGCTTCAACTTGCCGTATATTTTTATAGAGAAGCATACGTTTATAACGAGTGATATGTATTTAAAAGCTAAGGGTGCAAGGCAGACACTCTACAATTATTTTTTTCCTTTGTAAATTTTTTATTTCAATCACAATAATTACAACCATTAAATAATCTGTACTGTTATTGTCTGAATAAACGCGGCTTAGTTAATTTTGAAACGCTTGTTGAATTTAATAAATTTGACTAAAAGTATTTGAACCCATTTTCATACATAAAATTGTTATTATTATTTCAAAATATTTAATTGTGCTTTGACTAGAATGCCGAACGAGTAAAATGATCATTTAAGGTTGGCAGCATCAATTTAAATTATATAAGTGCCTTAAATTTTCACTACATGAAAGCAATAATATTATATTAAAATATCGTATGTGACATTTTTAATCTTAATATCGGAATAACGCTGTTGGTTCTATATAATATTGTAGATAAACAGGTTTATTATGTATATTGTATTCGTGATTTATGGAGGCTTGTGGAAAAAAGTGTAACAAAATATCCAGTTTCTCATAGTTGAATGCACTTATTTGACTTTGACTTTGTACATTAAAATGCGTTGTTATTCATTACACTTCGATATAATAAATTGATTTTCATTCACAAGGTTGCAATTAATTTACTACTAATTGTGCGCAATGTTGACAAATTTCAGCTTCATTATTCAATGCATTTACACGTGTTTATATTTCTGTA